>APFE030524996.1:1112-32430 GCA_000404065.3 Pinus taeda
TGACAAAACCTCCTTTCTATATATAGGAGTCTAAGGAGTCACAATATAACCCAGCCGACCTAACAATAATAATATAAAGCCACAAAAATAACAATAGAGGGATTCTATGGGGCACAGTAGTAAAAATATGAGGACAATAGGGGCACAACAATATTAATAATGGATACAACTACAATAGTAATGGGGTAATCATTAGTATTATAGGGACCTATCAGAAAGAGTGTTGAAACAATAGCTTCCATGTTGTAAACATAGTCACGTCCAAGGAGTAGATTGTAATCTAATGGTCCTGGGACTACCATCACGTTCAGGTGAACGATTTTCCTACCCAAAGTTATCAGTAACTTAGGAAGGATCCCTAATGGTCAACTGGTTCCTTTGTTAAAGCCTAATAAATTCTGTGTGACAGGCATAAGCGATGGCGAACCAAGCACTTTCCAAGAAGTTGAGGAAAGGATACTCACTGATGCCCCTTCATCTATAATAGTGCCAGACACGATCATTTTCTAAACTTGTACTATGATCCAGAATGGTACATTAGAAGGAAGGCGGGATTTTGCTAGTCAATTCCAATCAAAGGAAGTGACTAGACTACTTGGAGGGGGTACCAAATAAACGGCTGAATTAACCCCTTAAGTAGCGAGAATTGGGGGTGATGCAGGAGCATCAAGGGCGTTTTTTTTATTCTGTAAATATGTTAAAAGGGGGTGTGATAATTTTTAATATTTTATTAATTAATTTGAATAAAATAGGAGAAGGTGAGGATTTTTGTAAATATCGTTTTATTTAATAAAAGGATATGAGGGAATTTAATTAGTTGAAGGATTTTACGGATAAAGATCTATCCTTTAGGGATTTGAGAGATTTAGGGGTTTGTTGAGGAATTGAAGGGATTGAGCATTTAATTAAATGATTATTTAAATTTGTATAAATAGGAGGGGGTTTTGAGAGAAAAACACATTAGAGGTGTGAGTGAGTGTGATTGAGAGCAAGCTTTAACAGCCAAGGTTGTAAGCCTGGCAAATTGTAAGGGCCATGAACGTTGGATATCCGACCAAAGAAAAGGTTGTAAGTGATCTCTTTTTGTTTATATGAAAAGAATGTTTCAGATTTATATATAAACCATTGATTGATTGACTTCTGGAGTTAATGGAATTATGTGTTATTGAGTAAAATTTGTGTAATTCAGTGACATCGAAAGTGAATGAGTTTCACTGTTGCAAATGTGTTAAATGAATTATAAACCATTAAGAGCTGTAGTATTGTTTTGGAAATTTGTGAGATGGAGCGTTTTTAGCTGTTTGAAATGCTTGGTCGATATGGTTAAATGTTGATTTGTATATGTAATGCATAAGCAAGTTGGGCAATCAAAGGGTGTTGGATGCAGAATTCACTTCAGATTCTGCCTATTTGAATGGGACAGAGTATCGATCAGAAGCAAGGGCTCGTTAGTAAAATTCGATCTGCAAGTTAATTAAAAATGCAGGAATGAACACTGAGCATTCCAATTAGAATGAAAAAGCATTGTAAGGATCGATGGAAATCGAGTTAATCAAATCTGCTATAGCGTTGAAAGTGAAGAGATCGGATCGATGGAAATCGAGTCAATTAAATCTGCTACAACATTGAAATGGGGCATAGGCAATCGAATGAACTTCGATTGGCAGGTTTGAATTTGTATAAATTTGCTGGATAAATTTTGTTTGTAAATTTCAGGATGAATTGAAGAGATCGATTAGCGCTGAAGAAATTTGGACTCTGTCTATTCTGAATTAATGAAACAGTAACCCCAAAAGTCGATTTGTATTATAACAAGACGTGAAGAAATTGATGTTTGCACGAAAGGTTCTAAAGGTTATGCTCTGGGTTAAATTAAATAATTCAATGAATTGAAATCGATTCAAGTTGTGGAATCAATCTAGGAGACTAATGAACCATATGAATGGTTCTGGAGTTATGTTGATCAATGATTGAATGCGTAGAAGAATTTATGGGTAAGTGAAGATTTAATGTTTTTGAAATTCTTTATAAACCCAAATACTGAAATGTTAAGCTGAACGTTGAATACGTTGGTAGCCTGTGCAAAAGTTTATATACTCATTAGTGAAATTCAATGAGGAAATGTTAAGGGCCATCGATTTGCTGAAATGCTATCCCTCAAAGTATCTGGAGCTGTAAAACATGTTTGACAGAGAACATAATTGATGTAATTAAGAAGAGATGAAAGTGTGACGTAAAGACTTGAAGCAGAGGTAGCAGAAGAATTCATGAAGTCCTGGTCAAATCATAGAAATTACAAGATTAGGCGCAGAGTGGAAGCTCGATGTTCCACTCCATCTTAACCACAAATGTGTTGAGTTTAGATTCTTTTGGGCAAACTATGAATTTGCAGAGGCATTGTTGAGGTAGGTACCTTTATAGCGTATGAAGGCTTATGAAATGAGTGGGCTGATCCTTTGGGCAGTTGAACAAATTGTGACATGTGGAAATTGCAGATATAATATATATTTGTAATGGTATTATGAAACAGAGTTTATATTGGAATCCGATTTTCTGAAGAGTGGGATTCATATGTGGTCGAGTTGAGATTTTCTTACATGGGTACATTGGTTTTATTGATTTTTAAATATAGCCAGATGTGAATTGATTTGGTACTTATTACAGTGATTTCTTGACCAAACTGTTATAAAGTAATTTTTTCAAACAATTGATGGGGTAACACAACGATGAGTGTAATGGAAAAATTTGATTGAGGAATTTTAAGCTTCTGCATGGAGTATTGAAAATTTTCATGTAATTGAAGTTGATTTGAGGTGCATGCTTTTATATGCATGAGTGAAAAAAGATCCTGGTTATTTACAGGCCTTGCCTGCGTCATTTTGGTATCAGAGCCTGGCTCTGTTGAATTGAAAGATGTTTGTTTCTGAATAAATACAACAAGGTTTGTTGAAATGTATTTTTGAATGTGTGATGAATGATGAACATCAGATTTTAAATCTGATATGCAGCATACACAATTGCAAGTGAACAGGATTGCAGTGAAGAAAATTGCAGAAGCGAATGAAGGATGAGATCAGGCAGGTGAGATGATTTTCTGATTTGAAATTTATGATTGAGGTTTATGGTTGCAGAGAAGATGATGGCAGTGACCCTGACATTCAGCTAGAGGCTAGATAGGGAGGACAATTGCAGTGTCCTAAAGAGAAAGGTGAGTTGAAGAGATAGCCTAGAAAAAGAGCAGAGGAAAGTGCTCAAGGGTTCCATAGGCAGTGAACCAAGTACTTACCAAAAGACTAAGTGAGGAGAGCTTGGTGAGGTAAGGGGCAGCAAAGGAGATTGCTATCGTAAAGGCTATTGCAACTCATGGTGAGTGAAAAACTCATGAAGGAAATGATCATGGAGGATCAGAGAAGAGGTTCAGAGGAATGCCACAGCGGTAGGATGACTGATGAGGTCAGAGAAAGAGAGATTTCAGTAATGAAGGTACAATTTCAGGTACTAGAAGAATGGTTGCAAGAGCAGGAAGATCAGAATAGAGGTTGGATCTTTCCACTGAAGGGAAAGAGAATGATTTGGTGACAATTGTAGAGGAGGTTGAGGAAAATTGTGATTTCCTTGTTGAAAAAGGAACTTAGAGTTCTTAAACCAGAGATGGAATTTGAAGATTCCACACGCCAATTTGTTCAAAAGGATGTGTTGGAGGAAGCAGTCGAGACTGAAAAGTCTTGTGATTTTAAAACTGACAAGTTGTGTATGTTTGCAGGTACAGTACAAGGATATGAGCAAGCTTTAGAGTTTGTTCAAGAAGAGTTGAATCTGAAGGCTGTTCAGATCAATGATGAGATGGCAAGATCTCAAGAGGCAATGAAGAAAAAGGAGTCTAATTAGAATGTTGATGCAGAGAGAGAAAGACCAGCTGATGATGAGTCAAGAGCTGGTGAAGGTATGGAAAATTATGTAAAGTTTTCGAGTTCTACTCCTAATGAAATTGTTGAGTTATATAGGAAATTAGATCTTCAGAGAAGAGAATTGGAGAGGCAGAGGACTTATGTGCAGGATAATTCGCTAAGAAAACAAGGCAAGAAAGTTTTCATGAAGGACAACCATGAAGTAGATGATGGTAAGAAGGCGAGACTAGTTGACAGTCTCATGGTGAATGAAAATCAGCATACTGATATGCTGACAGAGGAGTTGGAAAGGAACTCAGAGCAGCATACTGAAATGTTTCCAAAGAAAGCTGAGGAAAAAGCTAGTGAAGATTTTCTGAGTCTTGAAGAAGACTTGGAGCTACAGATGACTGAGTCGACAAGTGAGTGTTATGATTTTGATGCTGACCATTTGATTGTGTTTACAGATTATGTAGAAGACAGTCCACCATTTGGGATTGTCTTAGAAGGAGGTGAACAGTTGCAGAAAGAAGATGAGACCGCAAAGTCTCATTAGTAGAGGCTTGTTTCCGTGGGTGACCAGAAAGAGTTGGCTTGTCTGTATAGCCAAGAAAAGACTGGTGTATGAAATTTTGGAGCTGCTACAGTGACAGAGGGTGAAGCTACAGTGTTTGCAAAACTTGATGATGATGGACAATTTCTGAAGATTGTCGAAGGAGAAGATGGAGATTATGCTGGAGTTACTTTGCAGCATGTTGATGAAATGCTGAAATGTTTGCTGGAGACATTTGAACCGGAGAAAGAAGTTGCAGATGAAATTGCAGGTGACGAGAAAAGGAATGTTGTAGAGGGACAGGATGTTTGGGAGGCCGCAACATTCATAGTGACAACTAGAACAACATGTGAGGCGACATTTATAGTAGCAGCAGCAGAAAAGGTGCAAAAGAGCAGTAAGGGTGAAAAGGAAGCGATCAAAACAAGTGAATAAAAAGCAAGAATGAGAGTTCAGCAATCAAGAGATGGAGACAATCAACAGACAGAGGATATACTGGACAGAGAAATTGAGTTGATAGGGAGGTTAATCATGAAAATGCCTCAGAGAAAGACAGCACCAAGAAAGAAAAGGAAAGACAACAAGAGAATGACAGTGAAAGATTGCAAGAGCAGAGCAAGTAGAGCATTACAACACAAAATATGGAAACCTGGAAGACAACAGTAGATAACAACAATAGTAAAGCAATCGACAAGCACGGAAAGATTACAAAATAAATTTTGGGATCCAGGAGGAAATATCCAGACAAAACAATTAAACAGAACTGAAAACAAGGACAAAAACCTCAAATTCCAAGAAGGAAAATAGGCTCATTCAGTCATAACACCTGGGCTTCACAGAAACAAGTATGAATTGCACCTGCTACACTTAGGAAGTGCGATGCATACTGGTTGATAGTGAGACGGGTCAGGGAGAGCAACTAAGGTGGGTTTTTGCTCAAAATTGCAGCTGATTTCAGTGAGTTAAGCTGAGCTATGATCGCTAGTAAAGAGAAAAGTATAGAGGAGTGATCTTGGGAGGTTACTGAGCTATGAAAAGGGCATCTAGAATGCTTGTAAGTCAAATGTTCAATTCAGAAACCAAACCGAAGATTGACTGAAGCAACATTCATCTACTATGCAATTGCAGAGAAAGAGAAGTTCGAAGGCTATTTGGCTAATTTCAGGCTCTTTCTATAGTTTATAAAACAAACAAGAATAACACTCAACCATCTATTTGGTCCCCAGCGGAGTCGCCATTTTTTTTCCGGGAAAACTAGTGTCTTTTCGATCGACTAGCCCTCTAGGATTGGCAGCTATCCTAGAAAAAAACAATCAAAGAAATTTGGGATTTCTTCTATGTATGATAAATAAGAGTGGCAAAAGAACCAACTTGGATCTTCTGCTTGACTCCTTGCTTGATCTCTCTCCCCCTTGATAGAGCTTGCAAATCCTCTCCTACTTATCCCGCTTAGAGAATACCTGTAGAAACACAACAATAAAACATCGTAAAAGCATCTTGATCTATTATATCATAAGCATTGCAAAATCAAAAATACAATGAATGTACAATGGTATTTACAAATAATAACATTCACAATTTCAAAGTTGTATGGAAGAAAACTCAAAGAACTTTATTAAATAGAAGGGAGAATTACAACCCAGCTGTCTGATCCAGCATCATCCTCTCAGCATCAAAGTCCTCTACACCTCATGAAAAGCAAGATTACACCAACAATACAATGCTCTCTCTCAACTCCAAACTATCAACACTTCCTTGCAAATTATGAAATTCTAGCCTCTAGATCTCTCAGATGAGGGATCCATTTATAGATGTGTGCAAGGGTGTGAGTCATCTCTGGGGTTTTGATTAGTGTCATTCCACTTATTTTTTTTGGTCCCATTTCAAGATTTCTTGGATCTCTTACTCATCCCTGGGTGAATTCAAAGAGGCAAGTATCATAGGAGAAGTTTCTAGAAGATTCCATGAGCATCCACTTGGCAAACTGTCTTGGAAATTTGTACATCCTCGCTCATTGCACCCTACAGTAGGCCTCTTAAATATGCATTGCACCTAGCTAGTGTAGGAGATAGTATGCCTCACACCCTGATAGTGGAGCAGTCAGTATGGTCCTGTTTTGGCCAGTTTTGGATGTTTTTTCAGGTGGAACTTTTGGGGAATGATGTAATCAGTTGACCATGATCTTTTAGGGTATGAAACAACTCATTTAGGGGTTAAAGAGCCCTAGTTTATCAACATATAATATTGGGGTTAAAGTGCCCAAATATGTCCATAACAGACACTACCGGCTCACGCAAGGCTCACGTCCTTGGTGAAGCCACCTGATGGTGTACGGTTGTGGATGTGCTGTGGTCGGTAAACCCAACTGCTTCACGACCTCTACTGAAATGAGGTTCTGTTGGCTCCCGCTGTTGACAATGAAGTGTAGCGGGGAGCCCTTTACCCACAATAGGGAGTGTAAGTGGCATTCCTCCTCCTCTGGATCTTCGTGGTTGCAACGGTGGAATTGGGCTCCACATCGATAATCTGCTTCTCTTTGTCATTCCCCTTATCTAGTTCTGAATTAGAGTCAAAACATGCATTTCATTCTGAATACTTTAGCTCAGCCACCAGTGATTGCTTGGCCTGACACTCACTTCTGTTGTGAGCGTAGCTCTTATGGAACTCACACCACTCTCCCTCTTCCTTCTTCCGCTTCGCGGTGTTCTTCTTTGCTTGCGGCTTTGACAGGTTGTCCTAGGCCACCTCACCTTGGCTTTGTCCCTTGTTCAGCAGTTTGGGGGCGCCTTTCCCTTGCTTTGGATTTGTATATCCAAAGTCTCGTTTCTTCTGTTTAAACTTCTACTCGATCTTGATAGCGTATCGGTACGCCATGCTGAGTGAGGATATGTCTAGTCACTCTATCTCGTCCTAGATGTACCTGTGTAGGAAGTCATGGTATTTAAGTACCAAATGCAACTCAGATTCCTTGATACCCAACTTTGTTCCAACGGTATGAAAAATATTGCTAAACTCCGACATGTCTTGGTCCCTTCCCTACCCCAACATGGTCCACTTTATGTATTTATCCTCATAGCTTCTGACAAGGTAGTACTCCTCCTTGATGGCATTCCATAATGAACTCCAAGTGGGTGTGGCTGAAAACAGTGAGTCTATACTTTCATATTTCTACTTCTAGTAGGTTTCCCACTATTCCTTGACGTGTGGGATGAATTTGAGAAGAGTGAAAGTAATTTTCTCCCCGTCGGAAAAATCATGAACAAAAAAATACCCTTCTAGCAGATTTAACCATTTATCTACAGTGTCTGCATCTATTTGACCCTCAAATATGGGAATGTCAAAGTTAACTTGTACCTCAAAGGGTGTGGCACTTCCAGAGTAGCTGCTGGAAGTAGATGTGTCACCCCTGGGTAGCCGCTGAAGGATCTAGGAAAATTTGTTCATGATCGCATTCCTTTGTCGCTCAAGGGCCTCTTCGAGAAAGATTTTGATAGGATCTCCTGCCCCCTCATCTTTCTTTGCATCCACCATGGGAGATCGTCGGGATTTGTGAGGCTCGTTTTAAAAAGGTTCGATCAGTTCAAGCCCTAGCTCCTTATATCCCGACCTCGTTAGGGACATGCAAAGAAAAACAGAGAAAGAGCAGACCGCTCTAATACGACTGATCTGGATTTAAACAGGAACGCAACAAATTACAGAGATAACCATAAATATAGAGATGCAACAAAAATAATACTTCATTTCATTAATGTAAAATACTAAAATATTCTCACAAACAGAAATGGAAATAAACTAGCTCGGGCGATGGCAGCTTATCTCTAGGGAGAGATGTGGTGGCTACATGCCTCTAAAATATCTTACAATGAGGCTCGAAGGCCTATTTATTATTGAGAAACAATGGAAAAACCTAAACATCCAAAAACCTAACCCTTGGAGATGAAGCACAAAAATATGGGCCCTATTTTGGGTAAATTGGTACATCAACATCCCGGGGTTGTGACTTTGGCATACAATCTCAATTTGATGCGCACAATACCTCGTTATAAAGAACTATCCTGGGGCTACAACTTTGGGATGAGAAACATTCATCCATAGACTGATGTTGCTCCCAGTTTTCCCAAAAAACGTCATTTAGGGCCTCAAAACGACTTCGGAAGTTCGCAACCCAAAAACCTACTAAAAATAGTAAACCATGCTACAATTAAGGAAACTGAAAAGCTGACCACCAATATCCACTTGAATTAATAATTAACCATGAGAATCCCTAGTCAGATCTCCTTACCTGCTATTTAACTAGCGTTGAATTGCATTCAAGATATGTACACAGAAATATATATTTTTTTCTTTTACTTTTTTTTATGTATTTTGTAAAGTTATATGAGATTTTTAGTTTAGATGTTACATGAGTAATATTATACTAAGTATGTTAAATATATGTGTTATAGACATTTTTGGGCACTACAACCTTAATCATAAATGTCCATAAACCAAGGGCTCCTAAGTCTCTAAAAGTGTTGCTTCACTCCCTAAAGGAACAAGGTCAGCTGATTACATCATCTCCCAGAAGTTATCCATAGAAAATTGCTCAGAACTAGTCAAAACTGGACCATATAGACTGCCCAATTCAGAGGGTGTGATGCATACTGGAAAGCACTTCTGTAGGGTGCGATGGGTGAGAATGGACAAATGGCAGGGACAGTTTGCGAGGTGGACACTAATCAAAATCCCATAAGCTAACTCACCCCCTACAATCATTTATATATGGATCCCTCATCACAGAGATCCAGAGGTTGGAATCTTGTATCTTGTAAGGAAGTGTTGTTGGTTTCCTGGTGCAACATCATAGTGTTGGGTGATCTAAGCTTTACATGAGGTGAAGAAGGGCTTTCATGCTGGAGGATGATGCTGGGTCAGAACAATGTGGTTGTAAATCCTCTTTGCTATTCTTGATATTAATAAATCTATTCAAGTTTTCCTCCACATTCTTGTATGTTTGATGATATATGCATTTGTGTGGTCAATACATATCTGGTCTTGTATTGTTTATGACTGTAGATCTTTGTTCCTTGATAGTATTATGCTACTTTCATTCCACATGTGCTCTTTGAAGCTGGGAAGACGAAGAAGAAGCGGCAAAGATCTATCAGAAAGGAGAGGAACCAAGCAAGGAACGAAACACAAGACTGAGGTTGGCATCCTTTGTTCCCCTCTTATCTACTTCTCATAAAGGAAAGAAAAAGTAGTTTTAGTTTGTTTGTTTCTAAGATAGCTACTAGTCTTAGTGGGATTAGCAGCTCTGAGTGGAAACTATTATTGATAAAAAAATGGCGACTCCACTGGGGATCGAATAGATTGTTTGCTTGTCTATATTTGTTTGTTGTATAAACTTACAGATGGAGCCTGAAGTTAAGCCAACTAGCCTTTGAACTGCATTTGCTATGCAAGTGCAAAGTAGATCAATGCTTCTTTAGTCTATCTCCGGGTTTTGTTTATAAACTGAACGATTGATTTGCAAACTTTCTAATTGCCCTAGTGGTGGCTCTAGTAACCTCATTAGATCAACCCCTACGATTTATATTTACTGAACATCACTTGCTCAGCCTAAATCCCTGAACAAAGCTACAAACTGTGACCAAAGACCAAGTAAAAGTCTCGCACTGGTACCATCGCACCATCTCTTCAAGGAAGTTTGTATGCATCGCACCTCCCATGTGTAGTAGGTGGGATGCATACTAGATTCCCTATGTAACAAGTGCGATGGTCAGAGAAGGCTAATTTTGCCTTCAGACTTTGGTTTTTCTTCACTCTCTTCAGCTCTATTCAGGAGTTTTACTGTCTGTGATCAGTATACCACTGCGGAAACCCCCTTCCTTTCCATCATTCCACCTCCATTGTGCAAAGAACTGTGAATGTTTTTATGTATTGTGCACCATTTTCAGTTCTGTTTTACAAAGAAGTAGCGTAATAGAACTATCATTTCTTGATTTGGAAGTGTCGCAAGTGTCATTTTCAGTCATAGAAAAGAATCCTATTGTTCTTGATAGTCGATTATACTGTTACTCTTGTATTATATTTGAATTAGTTATTTTTCAAGTGTCGAAAGCAATTTTCAATTCGAAACCGCAAAGTGTCATTGTTATCTTCCTTTCGTATTTTGAAGAAAAATTGTTAGTATTGTCGCTTTGAAAAGATGATTCATATTTGTACTTAGCATTCTTCTTGTCATTCACACATTAAGAAGGCTAAAAACAAATACATGCATGTGCATTTTCATTTAGACTGCTTATTGGTTTGATTTAGGACAGTGCATTTAGTCTGTGTTCTGTGCTCTATGTTGAAAGACCCTCAATTCTCTTTCCTTAGTAGCTAGGATTTTCATTGCAAGAAGAAGATTAAATGATTGTTTATCATCTTAGATTGCATTTTAGGAATTGTATATATACATCACGAAGTGAACCTGAAAGGAAAATTTCTTACGCAAGATCAACTGTAAAATAAATTTAATGAACCTAAAAATGCTTTGGAACCTAATGCACAACATTTAGAAGTCTAGGCTAGAAACGTATTCCGGCATCGTAAAGCCTGGTAACTGTCCCTCTCATTGTTGGTTGGGTGATTCCTCCTCTTTGAGACGACAAGTGCTAGTATGGACTTGTGCTCCCACGTACCGTTGAGTATATATTGGGAGACCACAATAGGCTATATCCTTTATCCTTAGGAAGTCGTGTCTATCGCCGTATCAATCGCAATGCACTGAACATAGCATTCAGGAAGATTGAATGTCGTACCGTAAAAAGTATTCTGCAGTTTTGTGATTGGTTTGGTAATCCCTCTGTCTAGATTTCTAGAGTAGTCTCTTTCGTTCCTTTTCAGACTCCTTAAAGGAAAATGTCCATCTGAGCACTTGTCACTTCGAGCTCATTAAAAATCGAAGGCGACTAGAGTCATCTTTTGTTTTTTGTCGACTCTTAAAAATTCAAAAAACAAGTTGTCTCAAAGTGTCTAAGACTTATTTTAATCAGAATAACGTCATTGTTCCCTTGGTGATCTTGGGTTGAGAAATGGAGTCCACCAACCAAGGGTTTCCCCTTGGAGGAAATCCTAGTCCCTTCTCCTCTTGGGGAGATGTTGGTGCACCTCATATGGAAACATTGTCACTTCTAGGATTGACAATTGGCTTGCCAATATGGCTCTTCTTGACCTCTGTCGTTCAAACCACCGCGATTCCAGAGCAATCAAGTCAGCAACTAGATGATACTAGAGTTACCCCCCAACCTTCTACTTCATCCGTTTCTCCATCTCCTCCTCCCTCTTCGCTTGATGAAGCTGGTAAAGCTAAAGATCAAGTAACTGAGAAGAAGAAGAAGCGGAAGGAGAAAACGGAAAAGAAGAAGAAGGAGCCAAAAGAAAAAGGGGGAAACCATGCGTCGTCTAGCGAAAATCCTCACATTGCATCATCTAAACCTAAATCTCCATGTGTCATTTGCAAAGGAGACCACTATCATCGAGATTTTCCTTGCATCCCTCGGATCTTAAGGGATTGGTCTCCTCGTTTGTACAATCCAGTGTCGTCAACCTCTGATGATCATGTTGAAAGTACACGGTCAACCAGTGAAAGTGAAGTATTTGGACAGAAAAAGAAATGTAAATTTCCTTGTAAACTGTGTGAAGGTGATCACGTCGTCCACCATTGTCCCTTCCTAGATGAAGCTAAAAGACTTTTGGATAACCGTCCTGCTTCACTGCTACGGCTGCCTCCTAGATATAAAAAACTCTTGCCGAGTCCATCACTGATTGAAAATCCAACTGACATGCCCTTGTGGTTGGTCGAAGTGTCTATCATTGAAGATAAACCCTCTGAATCCACAGCAGACGAAATTCAAAAGGTCGAGGCGGCAGTTGACCCGGCCTTGCCTTCAGAAGGTCCATCTTCAAATGATGCAGTCACCGGGGAGAATGAGAACGACATCGTTCAAATTCTTTTCATAAACACAGACTCCGATGAACATGGGTTCAGTCTACCTATTCCTTTACCGTAGGAAGGAAGTTCGTCAGAGTCGTATCCGGTCATCTATTCGGCCCCACCTCCAAGCAACCTAGTTCTTTCCTTCAATTGGAATCTACTAGGCAGACCCCGTTTACCAGCTAGTGTACCATTCTGAATCATTGTACAAGCTTACAGAATGGTCATGGCTGGTACCATCATAGATGAAGGGGTTTCTGTGAGTATCCTTTCCTCAACTACTTGGAAAGCGCTTGGTTTGCCATCGCTTCTGCTTGAGATGAGAAATATGACAGGCCTTGACAAAGGAACCAGTCGACCATTAGGGATCCTTCCAATTGTGCCTATTACTTTGAGAAGGAAAACCATTTATATGAATGTAATGGTAGTCCAAGGACCTCTAGGCTATAATCTACTCCTTGGGCGCGACTATATTTATAGCATGGGAGCCATTGTCTCCTCACTCTTTAGAGTAATGTGTTTTCCGCATGAAGGCCGAGTGGTCCAGCTCGTAGACCAGCTTTCATTCCCCGGCTTACACATAGATAATAGCCAAATGCCATCCTTAAATGGTATTTTCACGCAAGGAATGTCTCATCAAGCTCTAGTCCATCCACCTGAAGAGCGCGAGTAATTCGGGAGGACATGACTGAATCCCAGGGGGCATGCACCCTAGCTTGCTCCAACAGGGAAACTCTAGGTATAGAGTAGGTTTCTGCGAAGGGAATTGACTGGTCCAATACCCGTCTGGAATTAGACCGGAGTAAGATTCCTTCGTCAAGGTTAGGTGGTTTGGATTTAGAATCACCCTTGTCCAAATGGACTAAGCTAGGAAGTGTTTCTATTTGCGGTGTGGATGGAAACTGTCTTGCAGATGTAAGAACTTCTATATGGTAAACTGGAAATCTTTCACTATTCCTGGGGGCATGCGAACCTTTTTGCATGTAAGTGAAAAATGACCATTTATTTTCTTAGTTTGTAGATTCTCAAACCCTTTAAACTTGTAGGATTGGTCACTCCTAACTTGCATAACGAAAGGATGTGGAGCAAAGTTTCGAATGGTGCAAGCTCCATAAAAATTGAACCTATTGATGAGATGTACTTATTATATGACTGGCACGAGCAGTTTTTTATGTCAAGTTCAAGCTTGTTAAAAATTAAACCTAAGAAATGAGCAAATATTTCCCCAAGAGTTTAAGCTCATTAAAAAATGAACCAATCTCCGGTAAATAACCATTGCGAATGCATTATCATCAACTTTTGAGCCTTGGTCGTGTTCTCATCATCACCTCCACTCTGTTTTAGCCGATCATAGGCCTCCATTTGATTGTTTACCCTTTTGAGGAACATCTGCGACGAGTGATCTTGTTAGCCATCCTTGTGACACTGCCATGATTGGAAAATTCCAAACCTTACATGGAATCAGCTGCTACCCGAAATTATCACTCGTTCCTCAAAAACAAGTCTCCTTTAAGCTCTTTTCATCTGACTCATAAAATATGAAAAGATTGCCAAGCGATTGGCCTCTTCGACTCATTATAGTCATCGGAAGTGCTATCCCTCCTCTAGATTTTAATCTTTTTGGACCTGAGGGATTATTACACAAAAAGATCGAGTGCTTGTCTTGTTCGGCTCGTTAAAACTATCGAAAATTCATCCCTTTCGTATTATTTTATACTTTTTCGGACTTAAGGGATTATATGACTAAAAAGGAATATTTTAGTTTCCTTTCCATCCCTTTTCAGACTCTCTAAAAATGAAAAAGGACCGAGTTATCATTGTCGTTAAACTCGTTAAAATCAATAGCGACAAACTTGTCCAAATGGACGAGAATGAGTTTCACTGTCGCTAGGCTCGTCAAAACATAGCGACAGGTTCGCCCAAAGGGAGAATTATAGAAAAAGCATATGTTATCCTCCTCAAGCTTGATAAAAGTAAAGAGGTACTGGTCAGCAATGACTGGGGAAAATTGGGAAGAAAAATTGAAGAAACTTTCTTGGTAGCAAGTCTCTCTTGAACATGACACTTTCACTCCGTCCGAGTCGGGTTGGGTTATTCCATTCAGCAGTCATATCACCATTGGTCCATCACACCATCCATATTTGGGGTTAATACTACCAATCCATGTTAGTGTCGCTAGTATGTTCAAGAGAAGTCGCTCAGAGAATTCACCCGTGTCTCATCCGTTGCAATACATTCACGCTCCATTCTTTCATGACCGCCACCCTGAACCTTGTATCATCAGATCGTTTTCACCTCCAAAAAATCATTTTCTCTATTCTGTGTCGTATATGTGGGATTCATTAAGGCCCTCCTATGACGGGTCGCTTCTTGTCGACATCAGCTCATTATCCAAGAAGTCGAGGTAGGAACAACCCCTTTCAGTACTTTGAAGCTTGCATGCCTCAATGGCAAGTTTCTCACTTTCAGTGACAGGTTTACATCAATGGCCATCGAACGAGAGATTTTGCATGGTGTTCGACGCTAAGTCCCTTTTTCACACCACACGAATTGTACTGTAGTACCTTGAGGGTCATTGTCATTATTGGTGATTCCTCTCCCGCCTATTAACAACTTACATCATTGGCTGGTAATCAGGCAATGTCTTTCCATGTTCGACTCCAGAACATCTTTCACATGGATCAACTTGTACTCCAAGTGAATATTGAACGTGTTTTGAAGACCCTAGATCTAGTTTCATCCATTCGGGCTGTGATATATTCAGGAATATAAAGACATCAAATGTACATCATTGCCGAACAGATGATCATCCAAATCAAAGGATGATGACTCTGTCCGAATCATCAATCTACTACACAGATGGTTGCTTGTCCTATGTACATGAAAATGAATTTATAAAGCTGAGCATGGGAATGCCCACCTCAGCTAGATCATGAAAAATATTATGAAGATAATGTATTGTATTGTATCTTATTACGGGTCACCTTCCAGCTCAAAAAAACATCTGATTCTCATGATAAAGCATTTCACCCGACATTAGAAGATTAACGACCTCATGCTTTAGGGGGCAACTGTTAGAGACATTTTTTGGCACTACAACCCCAATCATAAATTTCCATAAACCAAGGGCTCCTAAGTTTCTAAAAGTGTTGCTTCACTCCCTAAAGGAACAAGGTCAGCTGATTACATCATCTCCCAGAAGTTCTCCACAGAAAACTGCTCAGAACTGGTCAAAACTGGACCATACAGACTGCCCAGTGCAGAAGGGTGCGATGCATCTCACCTGCCTCAGTGTAAAAAGTGTGATGAACTGGAAGCCCTTCTGTAAGGTTTTGATGGGCGAAAATGGACAAATGGCAGGGACAGTTTCAGTGGAGATCATGGAATCTTCCAAAAACTTCCTCCTCTGACACTTGCCTCATAAATCCCCGCCCAGGGATGAGTAAGAGATCATCAATCTCCAAAGTGGAATCAAGAAAATATCAGAGAGAGGAAACAGCAATCAAAATCCCAGAAGCTACCTCACCCCCCTATCAATCATCTATAATGGATCCCTCATCACAGAGATCCAGAAGGCTGGAATCTTGTATTTGTAAGGAAGTGTTGTTGGTTCCTAGTGCAACAATCATAGTGTTGGGGTGATCTAAGCTTTACATGAGGTGAAGAAAGGGCTTTCAATGCTGGAGGATGATGCTGGTCAGAACAATTGGTTGTAATCCTCTTTGCTATTCTTGATATTAATAAATCTATTCAAGTTTTCCTCCACATTCTTGTGTGTTTGATGATATATACATTTGTGTGGTCAATACATATATGGTCCTGTATTGTTTATGAATGTAGATCTCTGTTCTTCGATAGTATTATGCTACTTTGATTCCACAGGTGCTCTTTAAAGTTGGGAAGACGAAGAAGAAGCGGCAAAGATCTATCAGAAATGAGAGGAACCAAGCAAGGAACCAAACACAAGACTGAGGTGGGCATCCTTTGTTCCCCTCTTATCTACTTCTCATAAAGGAAAGAGGAAGTAGTTTTAGTTTTTTTTTTCTAAGATAGCTACCAGTCTTAGTGGGACTAGCAGCTCCGAGTGGACACTATTCCCGATAACAATATGATAGATTTAATTTATTTTTATCTTTTAAAATAAAATAAATCGTTTAATATTATTAATAAATATTTACATTTCTTTTCATTGTTTCAACTTAAAATTAGATTTATTTTACATTGATAAGACATTTAGGATTATATATTTAGCTTGAATTATATAAATGTTTATTTTTTATATTGTAATGAAATACATTTAATTGATTATTTTTTTAGCTGTTACTAATGTTTTTAATAATGTGGTCTATATCTATTTTAAGTTTGGATCAATCAAGGTTTGAGAGAGATTTGATTTTTGTAGACATGTATAGACGTAGAGTTAAGATGGATCTATGATGGTTTAATTCCTTATTTAAATATGCTATTAACGTAGACCAAATCTCAATTTATCTAACTACCTGCTAAAAATTAATAAAAAATAATAATAATAATAATAACACAGATTTTTACTTTTATTATTTGAGTTCAAATTAATGTTTATTTTAATAGGGTTATTTTATTTATTTTATATATGTATTAGTGATTTGTTGATTATAGTATATTAGTACACTAATATAACTTTTAAATAAAGGATATAGATAGAAATTCAAATCATGATAAAAAATCAAAAACACCTAACTACAAAAAATCATAAAAGTTAACTAAATTATAACTTTATTTTCAATTATTATTATTATTATAGAAAAAAATGAATATATGAGGTTCATATATGTACATTTTAAACATCGAGATTCACTCCCACTTTACCATATAACCTTATTCTTAAAAATGGAGATTCACTCCCACTTTACCATGTAAATTCTTAAGTTGTAAATAGGTCTTCTTACAATACCATGACCTAGTAACATGGATTATCAATACCGCATGTCCAATATGGCATGTGTTGATATGGAATTTTCTTTAATTAATTAATTTTAGATAAATGAATAAAAGTGATGTAAATAACTTGGAGATAAATCATAACCCTTGATTCGTGAATACTACTATGGAATATTCTAGTATATTCTGTGGAGGTTAAATATTTGTCATAGGCATATTTCCAACATGGATCTAACAATTTATGTTCAATATGAATAAATATTTGAAATAAAAGTAAACTAGAACAACCATATCCCACTTTTAAAATTAATAATTTTAGCACATTTATTGGTTTTTTATCAACCCATGTATCCACATTATTTCATTTATTATTCAATAATTTACATGGTAATTTCAAAATTTTACTAGGTAAATATGATAAGGTAAACATATATTCACATGATGCCATTTGTTATTAGGCCAATAGGTTGTCTATTTTTTCCACTTTTTATTAACCATGTAATCATGTTATTTTGGAATAGCCTTCCAAAATATTAAGTTAACTAGCACATACATATAAATTAATTGTGTGGTAAACATTGATAGCCATCAATCCATAATATGTAAAAAACTCTTACCTCATAATACTGCTCCCATTACCTAGATTAAAAAAATCATAAAAATTAACTAAATTATAACTTTATTTTAAATTAGTAACATAATTAAAATAATATATATTATTATATTTTATATTTTATAATATTATATATTATTTTATATATAGTATAACAATTCTTTACCATATAGTTCCCTGTAAATTAGTTTCTTACCAAGACCATGGTCATTACGATGTTTTTATACAATGTTATAACTCATTCATAGTCAAAAATTAGTTATATGTTTTATTTTAATTTAATTTTTAACATTTTTTAATTAAACTTGACCGAAAAACATATTTAATAGTTTTTAGATTTAATCCTAACCACTACTAAAAATATTTGATGGATATTCAGTAAAGATTAAATCTCTACTATCCATCTATATTGATAATTAAATTGAAATTCTAGAAGTCCTATTTATTTCAATGTTAGTTATGCTTTTTTATTTTTCAATTTTATTTAAACCTAACAGAGCTATAAATGGTTAGGAAAACGAGGCTACCATCAATCATGATAATAAATAAAACACATATCTTTTAATACATCTCACATTGCCTATATTAGAAAAAATCATAAGATTTGATTAAATTATAGCTTAATTATTTATTTTTCCTTCTTTTTCTTTGAACGAGATAATTTAAATGTTGGATCTCACTATTTACATAATACTTCAAATCATGGAAACCACCACTTTAGTTTCCCTCGTGGGATTATTATCATTATTATTTTTATTATTATTATGAAAAATAATTAATACATGAGTTAAACATATATATACATTTTAAAAAATATGTAACAATATTCTTAACCATGAAGATAACTAAGATTAGTTACAAGTGGGAATAAATTTCCATAGTTCTGAACTTTGCTATAGATTTTTTTTAAATGTATATATATTTCACTGGTTGTTGCTGAATTTTTTTTTTTTTTGACTTCTCTTATATTTTTTCTAAGTCTATCTTCTATAGCTTCCTCTTCAAATATTCATTCAACCATGGACTACTGCCATAACTCTTCATCTTTAAACTAATGCCTTTTCTTAGCTTCTTGTGATTCATATTCTTGATCTTCCTTTTTCCATATTTCTTGATAGAAAATTTTTATCTCTTCTTGAATCCATTGCTGAAAAATTTTCAATGCTTTATTCTTTGTCTCTAGATGATTCCATATCTTTCTCTTCACTTTCATCATTAGGTACTGCTATATTTTGCCTATAATATGGAGACTCAAGATCATCATTAGGCTTACATGTAAAATTATAATCATGTTATTTTTTCTCATTCACCACTTCATTTAATTCTTTTATTTCAACTACTTCTTTAAGACTCTAATCAATTTGTTCAATTGGCTTGTAAATTCATTATTCAACGAGCTTCAAATTTGCAACAAAATTATCAACAACTTTATTTTCAACTTTTGCTCCCATGCTATTTTGAACACCTGCATATTCAAAAACAGTGTTAAAAACGTCTTCGTTATCCTCTATAGTGAGAGTTTTCTTCTCTTCCTCTTCCTTCTCTTCCTATTGTCCAACTACATTAATACTATCTTCCACTATTATACGGTCAGTGTATATTCTCATAGAAAACTCTCCAATCACTTCATCATGTTCTTGATCATTGATTGTTGCTATATCACAATTTCTTCTTGAGTAGTTACAACATTTGCTTCATAACTTGATCCTATAGGGGTAGATTCAATATTTCATTCTTCATCAAACACGACACTTAACATATTGCCACAATCAATCCCTATTTCAAAAAAGAAACCACACATATCATCAACATAATGTTCATCCACCCTAGGGGTGGATATTTAAGGATGCATGTGCTCATTGACAATTTCAACTTCAACATATCAATGAGTTGCGGATGGATTCACCAATTCACATCTCACTTTGCAGACATGATCCACACATGTTTCATCACAGTGGGATTCACCATCATCTGCACCATCCAACAGTGGAGTCCTTGAGAACTTATATTCTCTTGTTCTACTTCACATATAGATGCTTCAACTTCTCTCTCTACAATATTTGTTGCATCTTCCTCATCCATATGCATGTATACATAGTGGGTTTCACTTACATAGTTTTCGCGACCATCAAACAGTTTTAAGTGGGATTCCACAAGCGTTGTTGTCTACCCAGCGTCTTTCTCATCTACTCTCAAATTTACGACTAACTCACTAGACTGTGACACATCATGTTGCTACATGTCGCTTTCCTTTTTGCCAAACACTTCTTCCAGGATCTTCTATTCTTCCTTGGAAGGTGTATCTTTTGTTACCTTGCACAAAAACTTCTCATCTAATACTTGTTTTATAAAATCCAATGCTAGAACATCACGTACCTCTTCATATGGGTTATTAGATTGGTACTCAATTAACTCTTTACCTCAAAGAAAAGTTAACATTTTCATAACCCAAGAATCAAAATATTTACTAATAAACATAGAAGGTGGTAGAAGATCCAAGCTACACCAATCACCCCTGATCTCTCTTCCATCATCTACTACACTTCGCAGTTTGTTGGCTATGGTCTGAACTGCTCTAGATATGGAAACAATCTTTGCCTTTTCTTTTTTGTTTATTTTCTTAATATGCTTCAGTTGTGCCTTGTGACCCATGAGTGATGTCTTTCTTATGTCTTATGGTTTCTTTCGTTATTGCATGAGGCTTCGTTCCATATTACCCCCTCAAAAAATTATGATATTTAATATGTGCCATGTAAGGCATAATATTCACCTAAAAAAAATTTCATGCGTGAAAAAACATAAAACTTTGCTGATGAACAAGATTTTTACAAATCCCTAAACTCACTTTCCGATTTAAAATTTTCAATAAACCCCTTTTTATAAAAAAAAAAATCAAAAAACTATGTTTATAATCTTTGCAAATCCCTTTTAAAAAAAATATCAAAAAACACTTTAAGAAAGGTCGTTTTATTTTATTTTATTTAATTAAAGTAAAATGTTGTATTTTGAAGCCCCTTTATAAATATTTCATATAATAAAATCCTTTAAAACAAAAAGTTGTCATGAATTAGCCACAACCCTTTTGAATAAGATTTAAATACTTTTGATCTACATATTGACCAAAAAGATTTAAGAGATATGAGATTGCAACAATTATTCATATAGTTAGAAATTTCAGGAGGAGAATTATGTAATGGATTTATAATCCATCCAACATTTTGGATGGTTACTCTATCCATCATCAGAGACTAGAAGCTCTCTGGTCCTTGATGATGGATGGAGTAACCATCCAAAATGTTGGATGGATTATAAATCCATCATATGGTTCTCCTCCTAAAATTTCTAACAAAAAAAAGAGTTATCCAAATTCAGCGTAGTCTAAAGAACCCACAAATTAGACCAAAAAATAATAGAAATTCAGGCAAGATTATGACAAAATCCGGCATATTTTTTTTTAAAATATGGGTTATAGTTGTCAAACTTCATTTTAGGTACCCGAAAGGTTCTTGAAGGTGCTTAATCCATTTTCACGATCAAAACAATGATTCAAACACTCCAACATTCTAATTTTTTAGATTTTTTTATACCAAATTCCGGAAAAAAATATGTTGTACAAGAAAATTCCTTGCATTGGTAAACAATGCCTCCAAATTCGGTCCTTTAAAACATTTTCATTTTCCCATGTGAATTTAGTATATATATTGTTTAACTTCTTTCAACGTGGCACACTGAGTCCTTTGCAAACGAGGCTACGGTGGCTAACTTGGCACCGAGTTTTGATCATGACTCGTGCTAGCAATAAATCTTCACAGTAGCGATGTTCTGAGTTGGTCTTTATGGTGACAAAAAATGATGGTCTATGACATTAGGACTATGGCCCTCTATTTAAAAAAATGGGAGCTCTGACTCGGCTACAACCTCTCTCCGCAACACCTTCTCAATATGGCAGGCAACTGCTAATGCTCATTCACACACACAATGATGGAAAATAAAAATACTTTCAAATATTTATTAATCACATAGGATGACTATGCAAGTTGCGGCTATAGAATCTAACTCTTTAAATTCCCTAGCTCTTGCTAGGCTCTAATAGGAATTTGATGTAAAGGAAAAGAGGAGGAAAAAAGGAGAAGTTTTTTCTCTTCTATTGATCACACAAAATTGGATTGATTACAATGAACCCATCATGTGGTGTTTAACCTTTTTCAACTCACTACTCACTCAAGATAACTTCAACATGAAAACACACATTATATTTTACCTTACTAATTATAAGAATGGACTCGAAGTAACTCACACTTGGCTAAGTTAAATCACACTTTAAATTTAGACTACTTTTTATATGGGAGTAATTACAATTTCCAATATCTATGATCAACCCTCTCACTCATCGCAGCAACTAGACATTGTAACAACTATGACCGATGAAGAGGCCCCTTGCAACTCTTTTCTCTCAAGATCATGGTAGCTCAAATCCTCTAACTTTTCCTTAGCTCTCATACCAATCTAAAAGACAGAAAAAGGAAGAAACACAAATTAACTCACTTAAAAAGGTGAATGATGCTAAATTATTCATCAATTGCTCAGAGATACATGATTATACAAACTTGAAACTCCTAATAATAACTATGCTAATTTTAGTTCTTACACACATAACACATTTATGACTAAAACATCACTCACAGTTAATTGATAACTAATTTTTTTTTCTAAAAATAACTCAAAGTAATAACTATGTAGACTAGATGACTTAAACTAAACTCAATGACCTCAATTAACAAGAAATATAATTCTCTAAAATCTTTGTGAATCTGACCACCATTCTCCATGGTCACTATCCATGGACGCCATTTCTTACCGTTTCTATAATCATGTTAGATTAATATTTTCTTTATAATTTGAGCTCTAAGTAAAAAAAAAAAAAAAACATGATTCATGGATAGAAATGAATCTCATAAAACTTGTATAGTGACTGAATGCCATAATTTTTAATGAAAACATAAGTGATGTGCATTCTCACTCTAAAGATTAAGAATCTTCCATTTTGGTTTTGAAATTTAAAATCGAAATCTTCAATCATGAATAAATATTTCCTTATTATCCACTAATCTAATGTTCTTACGTATCAACTTGATTCAAAATATAGAATTCAATGCTATATGTAATGCATCTTGAACCTAACCAGTTTGTACATTTTGACCATATTTGTATAGTCCCAATATATGCAAATAGCTTAATCAAAACCAAGCTTGTACTTTTGACCATTTGGAATAGAGCATTCCAATTGAGAAAAACAACATATTGAAATGTATGTAAAAGTGGAAATCCATATTTTAAAATTGTTCATAATAAAATAGCCAAAGCCTAAATTTTTCAAAAAGCCACAAGGTATATGTGACATGAAAGGAATATTTGACAATAAGTTTTCATCTTCCTATTTATATTTGTTCTTTCATATCTTGTTACAATTGGCTATGTGTTTTATTTTCTTGCACGACTAATTGTATGTTATGTTGCACCGAGTTTATCTCGATTAAATATTAGTCAATCTCGTTGATATGGCCAGTGGGCCCCATCCATCTTCGTTTCCAATTCTGTGAATACTTTTAATATTCTGACCACTCCAAAAATCTCTTGATTTCCGACACTGTTACAGATCCATTTTGGCACATAACTCCCATCATTCAGATCAATACTATTGGGGCTCATCAAACCTTAATTCAGTTTCTACATGCACTAGACAAGTCATCACTTTGAATGCCTCCTTCCCTAAGAGTTTCTTGGCCTGAAGCCCTCCATAAATGCCTCCTTGAGGGACCAGTGCAACCTTGGTCAAGGGTAAGTACACTTTAGTGTAGGTAAGCCCATGTCAAGGTGCTTTCCAGAGCACTTAGGCCCACTTTGACCTGCACTGGGCGAGATTGAGTGAAATCATCATAGGGTTCTAGAAATATTCTTATCTTCTAGATCCATCTAGAAGATTCCCACACTTATCATCTCCTATGAGCTCAAAATTGGATAGGGAATGAGTTAAGTAACCTCCTATCTTCTCATCCCTTCCTCCATGGAAACTAACTCTAAGTTTGGAAGGCCATTCAATACCCTTATTTATGACCAAACCGCCATCATTTTCCTATAAATTGAGCACTCAACTAAGTGACCGGGGGCTAGACTTTGATAATTTATAAGGAGATACTGTTGGTGTGAGGTTTGAGATTTTAAGCAAGTTTTGTTATGCTTCCAAAGTGTTGTGCTTTTGATGTGATGTTAGTTGGAACCTGAGTTGGAAGAGTGATAATGGATCGGACTTCAATGTTGTAATTCTTACTTCTACTTAATAAAGTTGTTTACACATTTTCCCATATTCTTGTCTTTATGTATGATGATTATATTTGTAAATTATTTTGATTCCACTTGCTTATAATAGATAGATCTCTTGCTTTGATTGGTTTCTTTCCTCTGTTTATGATTGCAGGTACTTGTCGAGCGAATTAAGTTCGAGAAGGAGCGACAAGAGCAAAAAAAAGGAGACAAAGGGAAATCGAAAGATAACAAGTAGGTACCTTGTCTTATTTATATTCTATAGAAAAAGGTTAAGCACTTTCAATCTATTATTCTAGGTATAGCTACCCACCTAGGGAAATTGCGTTTATCCATAGTTGCAAAATTCCACATAATAGGCACCTCTGATAGTTGACTCGCAGAAGCGAATATAGTTGGTCGATAAGGCACGAACTTAAATGCGTTTAATGTTACAGGTGAACCAAAGGATTTCAAAATTCAAATTCTTTCCTGCTTGGGATTTAAAATTGAAAAAGTGTGTTGAATTTCCACAATAGGTTGTTGAATAGAGAATAGATGGCCCTCTGCTTCATTTTGAGCCTCTCACTTACTTGAATTGGCACCATCCGCCACTACAACAACATCTAAGGTAACTCCATAATGTAAATAAGCAAGAGGCTCCTCATGGAGAGATGTCTTCTCCATCTTAAGGTTGAGGTTGCGGGTGTCGTTTCTCGAGTTGGGGGGCATGGATATGATTTGGGATCAAATGTAACCATTCAGGTTATGTAAGATCCCTTCAGAAAGCCACTAAAATCCCCTCTAATACCATATTATGATCTCAAAAATTTTAAAATCAAAGCTTATATTAGGAATAAAATACTAATTTACTTGATTCCCTTCCTTTTTAATTGATGTTGCTTTGCAGGTGAGGATACACATTAGTAGCGTTGAAGACAGAAAGTAGAGGATTAATTTGAGCATAAGAAAAACAAGTCTATGTCGGATCCTATAATTGATTACCATATCACTGAAGATCACTTTGGTGAGGCTGATGTAGTCAAACAAAGAAAATATTCTCAGGGTCGATTAAACTAATTCCAACGAAGTACCAAATTAAAGATTCTCGGTTCAATTTCAAATATAAATCTTTCATGAAGTGAAAGTCCAACAAACACTCTTGGTAGGAAAATATGTACTCTGAATTCATTTACATATCATTGATATCATTTTATTAACTATCAATCAAGGAACTGCTATCAAATTTCTGAGTTTTAGGTTGTTGTTTGAGATAAACTACTTTGTCTAGGATGATATTACACTTAATCCATAACATTGGCTTTAATTTTCAAAAAAATAAGTTCATGTTGGTTTCCCAATAAGTTTTCAATTAGACTCATTGACTACTATAATCCTAAAAACAAGAGTGAGCCCTTAATATAAGCATGATATTGATGAATTCTCGAGCCCAATACAAATGTGTAAATTATTCACAATCCCTTGAAAATTCACTAAATCACTCTCAAGATCAGCTAGACACTAAGATTCGATTCACATCATATTCTTATGTTGGTTGTACGAATTTCTTTATTTAGTTCTTGAAAGAAACTTTTGATAATAAAAACATCTACCCACATCTGGGATATAAAAATAATTTTAATTATATTTTAAATTTCTACCACTCCTTGGATATAAATTAGTTAGCAATATTTTTTTGAAATTTTTGGTTCAAATCCTGTGTCAATTCTTTTCTTCGAGAGAGGATACTTTAATATGCTAGATGTTATAGTGATTTCAATCAAAATTGACCTCATGTGAGTAAGAACCTATCCTCCTTGATTCTATAACTTCAAGTAATATTTTTGACAAATTAAATGGGGAACAAAAAAATTATTCATTTACTACCAAATCTAACTAAACTTTTATTAATAGCAGTACACACTTGAAGTTAGAGGATTCCAAAATGCCAAAGTTCTCTATTTCCTGAAAATTGTAAGACCTTTTGGGTGCGTAAATAAAACACAAGATTTTTTTTATGAAGAAATGGACAAAACCAAGATGAAGATTTCCTATATCAAATAATTTATTTATTGCTTATTTGAAGTCGATGTTAATTTGTATCAGATAGTTTTCCTAGATATTAATCACACAAAAAATATGTTGTCAAATATATTATTTTGAAATTGTCATTTGAAATTAAACTCGTTTTTTTTAAGGATCCCATTAGATTATACGTAGTGATAAGAATATTCTTAGTTAAATTTGTTTAGCCTCCCAAAGTAGTTAGTTATAATATTTACATTATATCTAGTTATAAGAATATATTAGACAAGGTTTTTGAATAAATAAGATAAATGGAAAAATAGTTAACTATTAAAGGAGGGTAAAATATTTATGGATTTTTAATTTTAATATGCCAAGTCGTTTTATAATAACCAGTGTATTTTTGTTAGTTTGACTTCAAAGAAGACATAAATTCAAAATAACATTAAAAAAAATTGTTAATATATTGTTGTATGGAAAATAGTTTAACTATTAAAGGCGGGTAAAATATTTATGGATTTTTAATTGTAATATGCCAAGTCATTCTATAGTACTCAATTTATTTTTCCTAGTTTGACTTCAGAAATAAGACATAAATTTAAAAGAACATATAACAAAAAAAAATTGTTAGTACATTGTTGTATGACAAGGTTCTATGTGGTGATTGGAATGTAAAGCTCTTGATTGGTATTACAAACTCTTCAACCTGATTGGTATTTAAAATAGTGAAGTATTTAAATCATGTCTCCCATATTGTTTAAAAAAAAAATGTGAACTATAATTTCTTTAGTTGATGAGTTTAAATTTTGTAAAAAACTTTATGGTAATTCAAATTAGTATAAACCTTAGATACCAACACACTTTCTTGTTGAAAACATATTATTAGAGGTAAAATAATTAAGAAAGAAAAAAAACATATAAATTTAAATAATTTAATAAATGTCTTACAAAATAAAGATAACTTTTCAATTAAGTACTTAATAAGGATATAAGATTTTCCTTTTGGTTTTTACCTACTATTATATATTTCTTTGTGTGTGGCCTACTCATGGACATGGATTCCATAGATTATATTATACTAATGACCCATATGATAGGATGTAGATTTCGTCTACTTTGGATTGCCATGTTGGTTCCTCACTGAAGGTCTCTTTAGTACACATATTATTTCCCTTATCAGATAATGGTGTCTCAAAGGAATTGGCGAAGCACCTGTCTGTATCACTAGTGGTGTGGCGAAAATGGAGATTCTAGTTGTGTACACAAAGATTTCATTTTCTTCATGTGTAATTGTGCTGCAAATATTTTCCTTTCTTCATTAGAAAATTTCATCATTATAGTTCTACAAGTTGACTAAATTTACTTCAAATTGATGCTTTTTGGATGTAGTAACTCAACAATTGACCTACCAATTGCAATGCAGAACATTTGAATACACTTATTTTTTGGAACCTGGAAAAGAATGAGAAAATAGGTAATTAGATGCCATAAATAGTTATCCAAAATTGAGGTCATTTGATATCCAAGATTTATAACTGGAGAGCACACAAATATTAGTCCAAAATTCCAATGAAAGACTCATTGTCTGAAATACCCCATGTAAAATTGTTGTCAAAGAAGATCATGAGTAGAAAATGCAGAGACCATAGAATGTTCAAGATATTATTTCAAGTCTGATTCTGACAGTGAGAAAAAGACACTTAGCATATACTACAATGAAATTTCCATTATGGAGCCTCTTTCTTATGCCATGGATCTACTTTCTTCCATTTCCCTGCATCTCTTCGAACTAAACAAAGTCTTTTTGAAATAGTCTCCAAGATAAATGAGAGGTGGTATACTGCAACTTTTAGATTTTGAATTTAAATTTGAAACTCAAACAAACTGCCCCATAAAATTCAATATTTAAAATACCATGCCAAATCACCATATCACTTACTCAAACATTTGGAAATTGTAGCAGTGATCCTAACGAAGATTACTTCACAATAAGGGGTTGACAAAAAATGGATGACCAAAGTATGGGAGGAGGAGGCCGGAAAAGTGCCAATAATATCAATACCATATATACATACATCTGGATAACATAGTCTTAAGGACTCTTCATCTTTGTGGATAGTTCTCATTGTTCTCCCACTGCCCATCGTCAAAAAATGGATACATTGAAAAGATAGATTTTGGAATCAATTCAAGAAAAACTATGACCTTAATAACTCTGGTCAATAGGAACTATAACCCATAGTAACTATAACCAATGAGAACTATTATCATAATGACTCTAGGTGACACGAACTTTGATTAATCAATGAATAAAATGATTATAGTTGATTGGTCATAATAGTTCACTGATCAAGAAATTATGTATAACTACGACTGATTAACATTCATTATATTTCTTGTGAGTCAAGGTTCCTAACTAACAAAGGAATCGTTCCCTAGAACTATGAATTAAAAACAAAGATCACAATTTAATTTCATAGTCAAATCCCCCACACCATAATTATCGTGGTGATGATTCTTGTAAAATAAATTCATAGTTCCTAATTGACAAGGGAACAATGAAAACCAAATGAATGATTCCTGAGGTCATATTTCATCATTGAGGGTAAAAGTTCTCGAGGTCATAGTTACTATGCATCATAGTTCTAAGGGTTAAAGTTCTCAAGTTTATAGTTCTTGTATGTCATAGTTACTATGTTCATAGTTCTTGTCGGCCTTATTTTCTATTGGTTAGAGAACCCAATGATAAGAAAACTCATAAAATCTTTTCAGTGAGAGTTGATGAAGTGCTTGTTGGAATATGAGAGAGGGAGGGAAATATAAATATATATATATATATATATATATAGAGAGAGAGAGAGAGAGAGAGAGAAACTAGAAAATGTGTAAATGAAAATAGAGAGATAGAGAGTGTTGGCAATAAATTATCCATAATGGTATAAACAAGAATTACATCTATACGATTCCATTCCATCAAATTCCACAATACGAGGCTTTTCAAATTCCATAAAAGCAGTGCTTTCAAATTGCACAAAACTAAGGTCTTCAAATTTCACTTCAATATACATCGAAAAGCATCGCCAACTTGTGATGCATGATCAATATGGTGTGTTTACTCACATTTTTTAACTATGAACTCAAATTTGAACACATTATGTTGGAGATTCCGCATTCCACATTGCTAGGGTTTTCAAATTCCATAAAGATAAGATTTCCATAGTGCATAAAACTAAGGTTTTCAAATTGCATAATTATATTTCCTAATAATGCAAACACACTTTTGAGCCATACTAAGCAGTTTGCCCCATTGGGGTCCTAGTTGGTAGCTTGGGCTTTACAAAGCCTAGACAACTAGGAACACATTTGAATTCCTAAGAACAAGCACACATTCTTGTGGGCATGTGTTCCTCATGATAGCCCAATTTCCACTTCTGGGGTCATCATTCTTGTGCAAGTTCCCTTAGTTTATTCTCAAGTTTTATCAATTATGCATATTCCTTCTCAAACTCCCACTATTTAATTTCTCTCAATGTTCCTTCATACACTTCATGTTAAGTGTTTTCTCATTATTTTACATAGTTTCTTTCTTTTACCACATATGAAGTCATTACCACACATATGTGGTTCCATAACCACTTGCCACATGCTTATTTACGATATAACAGTATAGTGCTAAGTTATTTCATCATGATTATTCCCTAATTACAAAAGCCTCCATCATGTTCTGGTTGATTTCTTACACTTGTTTGAGAAACTTCCACATATTTAACTATATATATATATAGATATATATTGCTCTTTTATGTTTATCTCATCATTCTAGATTGGTCATGGTTATGAGCACTGCAATAGGTTATCATCGTTCATTTCTTAAAAGCCCCGTTTCTTTATACTTATTTTTCTATCTTCTCATAAGTTTGTATTCTTTGAGGGGTAAGTTTCTTCTAATTTTGACTTTATTCATATTTAATTTAGGGAATTGCGATACTATTTCTCATTTATAATTTCTCTTGTTTCAGATTGAGTTATAATAGTGTTCTTCATCTATCTCAATGCTTTCAAAGTGGAAGAATTAAATGAATCACTTTGTACAGCCCTTTTTATCAATGGGTCCTAATTTGGAAATTTTGGGTATGAATTCTTCCAAAGCCATTTTGAGGCATTAAACAATTGTTTTTGGGGTAAAAAAATTATCATTTATGTGATACCATCTAGTACTTTAAGTTTGTATGCAAAATCTATACCTCTCGCAAGTTGATCTACCATACTAACCACCATGGTACAAGTCGATGTCACGTTAAGCCCCGCTACTCATGCATATGGGCTAGCCATGTGTGGAATTTAAAAAAGACTCTAGAAGGTCTAAAATCGTAACTCTATTTGAGGGTTGAGGGGGTCAAAAATTTCAAATAAATAGCTATTATGTTATGTTAAATACTAGGCCGCTAGGAGGAGTAGGGGTTACATTTTATGTTATTATATTCACTTCCATATTTGAGAAAAGAAATTGGGAGTGGGGTGTTAGAGAGGATAAAAAAGGGCTTAATATTCTGTAACAACTTTATAAGCCATAGGTCTTAGGTAACTCTATAAAGAGTACCGCTTTCTTTGTCTCTACACATTTTTCCACACTAGAGAATATAGATCAAAGCAGCCTCACCTTCTAGCTAGGTTTCTCCCATAAGGATTTCCCAAGGGAAAATTTCTACTTATTTTGGTTAGTGTGTGTATTTATTTTCACTCTATATTGCTTGCATTTCAGCTGATTTATATTTAAGCATGTTATGAAACCAGCTCACAAAAATATAGAAAAGACAGATCGACGCCTTAGAATTCAACGTCTTCAAGGGGGAAACCTCATTTACATTACACAAATGAACAATTATTGGATGATACAAATTACAAGACCTCCTTTCTATATATAGCAGTCTAAGGGGTCATAATATAATCAAATTCGGCATAACAATAATAATGTAAGCACACAATAATAACAATAGTGGGCTTCTATGAGGCACAATAATAACAATATGGGGACTACATGGGCACAACAATATAAT
>APFE030524996.1:35805-64356 GCA_000404065.3 Pinus taeda
TTTGACTTTATTCATATGTAATTTAGGGAATTGTGATACTATTTCTCATTTATAATTTCTCTTGTTTTAAATTGAGTTGTAATAGTGTTCTTCATCTATCTCAATGCTTTCAAAGTGGAAGAATTAAATGAATCACTTTGTACAGCCCTTTTTATCAATGGGTCCTAATTTGGAAATTTTGGGTATGAATTCTTCCAAAGCCATTTTGAGGCATTAAACAATTGTTTTTGGGGTAAAAAAATTATCATTTATGTGATACCATCTAGTACTTTAAGTTTGTATGCAAAATCTATACCTCTCGCAAGTTGATCTACCATACTAACCACCATGGTACAAGTCGATGTCACGTTAAGCCCCGCTACTCATGCATATGGGCTAGCCATGTGTGGAATTTAAAAAAGACTCTAGAAGGTCTAAAATCGTAACTCTATTTGAGGGTTGAGGGGGTCAAAAATTTCAAATAAATAGCTATTATGTTATGTTAAATACTAGGCCGCTAGGAGGAGTAGGGGTTACATTTTATGTTATTATATTCACTTCCATATTTGAGAAAAGAAATTGGGAGTGGGGTGTTAGAGAGGATAAAAAAGGGCTTAATATTCTGTAACAACTTTATAAGCCATAGGTCTTAGGTAACTCTATAAAGAGTACCGCTTTCTTTGTCTCTACACATTTTTCCACACTAGAGAATATAGATCAAAGCAGCCTCACCTTCTAGCTAGGTTTCTCCCATAAGGATTTCCCAAGGGAAAATTTCTACTTATTTTGGTTAGTGTGTGTATTTATTTTCACTCTATATTGCTTGCATTTCAGCTGATTTATATTTAAGCATGTTATGAAACCAACTCACAAAAAGATAGAAAAGATAGATCAATGCCTTAGAATTCAGCCTCTTCGAGGGGGAAACCTCTTTTACATTACACAAATGAACAATTCTTGGATGATACAAATGACAATACCTCCTTTCTATATATAAGAGTCTAAGGGGTCATAATATAATCAGAGCTGACATAACAATAATAATGTAAGCGCACAATAATAACAATAGTGGGATTCTGTGGGGCACAATAATAACAATATGGGGACTACATGGGCACAACAATGTATTAAGGGGGTTCTACTAATAACAATAAGGGGTTACACTAGTAGTATAGGGACCTAACAAAGCATACAAACAATAAATAAAGAATCTGAGATCTAAAAATATTAATATTCACAGTAAAAAACTCAATATTTATTAGATATATTATGATGAATTGTTCCAATGGAATATCCACGATAATTTACTGATCGTCTCCACATCTTACTTGAACGACTAGTGTCTGCTTTATTACCACATGTTACGTTGATAAATTTAACATATTATCTCATTATATGTTAATTCATCTTTGATCTCCTTTTCTTAATGTCCATGGTTAGGCTTTTATCCATTCTTCCCATCTTCAAAATGCAACATCCTCAAAGAAATATCTAGTAACCATTAAATTAGAACCCGTCATCCATATCAAGTGGAATTGCATTTTCAAACTCTGCCATATCATGAAAAGTAAGAAAATGTTCAGTAAAAATCACATCATTAGAGTTTTTTCGACACATTTCGAACCATCCAGTGTGGTTCATTGGTAGGTTAAGATGAAGAATCAGATCTTGGCATCAAGTTAAATATATGGAGAGAAATAATTTAGTCGTTATAATATAACAGTCAAATTTGACTAAATAAATAATATTTTAATATAAGGAAATAATTGTCAGAATATAGTTGTTATTATTGGCCATGGTTTCCAAGTTATTACTCTCATTAATCGTATCAGAAGATTCTATTATGGGGACAAGTATAAATAACCAAAAATACATAAAATGACCACTAAAATTTATTTTCCCACACTTTACAACTATTTATTGGTAGTATCTATATTCCATTGCCCTTGTAGCACTAAATCTAGGGTTCCAAATTCCTTTATCCTCCTTTACTTAGACTATATAAACCTCATTGTATCTTAAAATAATAAACCTTTATATTCACATAAAGTTACTCATATTCATGAGGTCACATCATTTCAATTTACTTTTGTTTGGTTATACACATTTATCAATATTAACCAAATTATCCTCATCATAACTTAGTCCACAATAGTAAAATTAATATTTATACAAAAATATAAATCACAATAAAGATTAGTGTAAAAGTGTTTCCTAAAAATTACATATGAAAACATTAGCTTCTTTCATATTAACTTGCATGTCTTAAATATTTGAATTCATTTTAATCATTCTTCCCAATTCTGGAATATGTGATTCTCTAACTTTAAAATGTTGTTAAAAACATTACACTAAATTATATCTTAACAAATATCATATAAAGACATTACCAATTAAACAAAAATAGAAATAAAATAAATCTCATTTAAAAATATTATTAGTTAAAGGAAACTAAAAATAAAACACAAAAAAATTACCAATTATACTTTACCAAATGTATCATGAAAACATATAAATGATAATCATTGGAAAATCTTAAAAGAACATTACCAAGTGAAAATGTATCACAAGAGATCAATAAAAAGGTACTCATTCACTTTATAAATAATTTATTTTCCTCTTTTAATTTTGTTTCAATATTTTATTTAATCACTAGGTATCTTATATATAAGAATAAATACAATATGGATGAAAATGGGTTTCATAAAATTACTTCTAACTTTAGCCAAAACCTTCACCTTCAACTAAAGTGAGGGTGGCATAAGGATGCCCAGTGTTGGCTAGACCATTGGGGAAAAAAGAGGAGATCATGTTGCAGAATTTAGATACTATCAAAAATAATATTGCTTCCAAATTTAAAGAGAAATTGTGGGAAAATAAAGAGTTAGGTGAAAAAAAGGAAAGTCTAATATTATAAGGAGGTCAACCCCAACATGGAAAACCCAAATTATCTCTTTGTCTGGACTAGTAGTGTTAAGATGAAAATGAACATTTCCAATATTAGCACTAATTTCATGAGCTTCATAGTGAAATTCGGCATTGGTGAATTCTCGAACTAGTTAGAAATAATGGAGAAATGGTTATGTGGTTGTAACGCATCTTCTTAGTTTAGGAGTAGTTCCTAGAATTTAGTAGGTTGTTTACACCTACCTATTTTTCATTCATGTATTTAATATGTAATATTCATTCGTGTATGTAAGGTGAGTGAACCAGAGAGAGAGTCTCCTCCTTGTTTGAGTGCAGTCTCTAGGTGATGTACACACCTGTGAGATGCAACTCCTTCTTTTAATTCAAAGTTTGATTTTTATCTTGGTATCAGAGCTTAGGATAGAGATAGCCTCAATTTTTTTTTAGGGATGCATCATTAGTTACATTTCTGTAGTGGTAGGAGTACATGTAAATGTGTCTGTGTGATCAGGTGGAACTGCAGTAACACCTGGAGTGAAGGGTCTCAGATGACTGATCATCTCTGAGCTGGAGAAAAGGTTGAGCAATTGGCACTTATTTTTTGAAGAAAATCGAGTCAATCTAGAGCAAAACAAATTGGCGCTACTTTTTAAAGAAAAAGCGTGCCCATTGGTGCTCTTTTGAGCCTGAAAAGCGAGCTAGAAAAGAAATAACTGAATTGGCGTCGAACCGTGCTTGTTAAGCACACCAATTTTCGTGCACTTCGTGAATATTTGTTTTCCGCAATTGGCGCGGATTTGTAGCTATTCAGAGTGCCATAGAGCCAACCTCTTTCTCTCTGGAAATCTGCAATTTTTTGTTGCAGATCAGGAGTTGCCCGGTGGTGGCACGTGGAGATTCTGCTCGGTGGCAGCAGATTTGATTTGCCCGGTGGTGGCGAATTGAGGATCCTTGATCATCTCGGAGGTAGCAGATCGGATCTGCCTAGTGGTGGCGAATTGAGGTTCCGTGATCCGCTCGGTGGTAGCAGATCGGACCTGACCAGTGGTGGTGCAGTGCAGCTCCTCGATCTGTTCGGTGGAAGCACATCGCCTTTGCCCGGTGGTGGCGTGTTGGAGCTTGTTTGTTGATCTATTCAGTGGTAGCAGATCGGTTTTGCTCGGTGGTGGCATAGTGAAGTCTGTGATCTGCTCAGTGGCAGCAGATCAGACTTGCCTGGTGGTGGCACAGTGAAGTTCTGAATCTGTTCATTGGCAGCAGATTGGACTTGCCCGGTGGTGTCCGATTGGAGTGTTCAGTTGGGCGAAAATGAACAACAGTTTGGAATCATACCTCCACAAGTCTGGCAAGCTCGATGGAACGAACTTCTCTAACTGGAAGTTCAAAATGCAAACTTTGCTGGAGAGTGCGAATGCATGGTTGATCGTCATGGGAAATGAGCAGAGAATTGGAACATCGACCCAAGAACAAGATTGGGATAAGAGAGAAACAAAGGCGAAAGTCATACTGAAGATGTTTGTCAAAGAAAACATTATCCCCCATATCAGAGATTGCAAGTCAGTCGCAGATATATGGAACACAATCAAGAATCTGTATGAGACACAGAACACAAATCGTGTTCTGGCACTGAAGGGAAAATTGTTTGCATTAAAGATGGATGAGAATGAATCCGTTGGTGGATTCATGGCCAGAGTCAAGGATCTAAGAGACAAATTGGGAGCCATTGGAGAGAAGGTATCAGATTCAGATCTGGTTACACTTACACTGAACCGAATGACCGATGAATATCAGACATTCATATTAGGGTTGTCAGCGAGAGAGAAAGCCCCCTCGTTTGATGACCTGACAGTGATTATGCTCCAGGAGGAGGAACGAAGACAGAATCTAAAAACTCAGAGAAATGACTTAGCTCTGATGGTGAAGAGGCGGTAGTACAGAGGAAAGCAGCACCAACACCAACATCAACATCAGCAACCGCAGCAGCAGCAACAGAAAGGGGCCAACTCTTTTCAAAAGAAATCATTCAGAGGCATGACTGATAATTATGTTAAGAGATGTTTTTACTGTGGGAAGCTTGGCCACCAAATTAAAGAATGCTATAAGAGGCAGGCAGATGAAAGAAAATGCAAACAGAGGAAACATCAGGGGTGTTTTGCTGGAGAAGAGGATGACCACATCCATGATCTTCGATTATTCACAGTCGATTGTGCTCTTTCAGCATCAAAGGGAGATGAGGACGACATATGGTATGTCGACTCTGGCACATCCTCACACATGACCGGTAAGAAGGACTGTTTTGAATTTCTTGAAGAATCTGCATGTGGATCAAAAATTTATCTAGGAGATGACAGTGGGTATGAGATCAAAGGATGTGGAGATATTCCTGTGAAGCTACCTAATGGCGACATTAAACATCTTAAAAATGTATTATATGTTCCAGGAATTAAGAAAAACTTGATCTCTGTCTCGATGATTACAGACTAGGACATGCAGGTACAATTCTTTAAGAATGGTTGTGTCATTAAGGATAGCCACATGGAAACAGTTGCAATAGGAGTGCGCGTGGGGAATTTGTACAGATTGGATGGAAAGAGTATGCCACGACAAGCAATGGTTGCAGCTGGATCAACAGTCGAAAATCTTTGGCATCAGAGATTTGGACATCTCAATTTGCAAGATCTCATCTTACTTCAGAAGAAAGGTATGGTTGATGGACTCCCTGTTTTTCATAATATCAAACTAGAATGTGATGGATGTGCATTAGGGAAGATGCATAGAGATGAATTCCCTTTGCATGTTAACAGAAGAGAAAGAGACATCCTAGAACTAGTGCATACAGATATTTGTGGACCTATGCAGACTAGGTCTTTAGGAGGTGCATACTACTTTCTACTGTTTACAGATGACTGCACTAGGTTCTCTTGGGTATTTTTTTTAAGAAAAAAGAGTCAATCTTTCTGATACTTTTAAGAATTCAAATCTATGATAGAGAACCAAATAGGAAAGAAGATAAAGATTCTCCGCTCGGATCAAGGGGGAGAATACAGGTTAGGTGAGTTCATGAACTTCTGCAAGCAACATGGGATTATACAACAATTCACAGTGCCACACACTCCACAACAGAATGGAGTAGCAGAACACAAAAACAGGACCCTTGTGGAGTGCGCGAGAAGTATGCTTCAAGGTAAGGGTATTTCTAATGGTCTTTAGGTAGAAGCCATTAATACTGCTGTTTATTTGAAGAATAGGAGTCCCACCAAATGTCTAGGCTTCAAAACCCCCTTCAAAGCATTATTCGGACTCAAACTAGCAGTCGGTCATTTAAGAATATTCGGATCTAAATCTTTTGCTCATATACCAAAAGCAGATAGGAAAAGGCTAGACCCCAAAGCCTTGAAATGTATATTTGTAAGATATGTCACATAGTATAAGGCATACAAGTTATATAATCCTGTGACTCATAAAGTGTTTACAAGCAGAGATGTCATTTTTCATGAACAGACAGAAGACGGAAAGGAAGACTCTAACAATGACAGCCACATTCCATTCCTGATAGAACTGAAAAATGAAGAAGAAGAAGAGCAGGAGCAGGAGCAGGAGCATAAACAGGAAGAAGTAGCAGCAGATAGTGTAATAAGTGATGATGCAGGCCCGGAGAGTGCTGAAACAGATAGAGTTGAGGTAAGTCCTTTACCTAGAAGATCAGGTAGGAAGACTAGACTACCTACAAAATTCAAAGACTATGCTTTAATGTCCAAAATTGTAAATATCGTAGAACCCTCAAACTATGAAGAAGCAAGTAAATCAGATGAATGGAGGGCTGCAATGCATGAAGAATAGGAGTCAATATATAGAAACCATACTTGGGACTTAGTTGAGTTGCCAGAAGGAAAAACACCCATAGATTGTAAGTGGCTGTATAAACCTAAGATAAATGCAGATGGGAGTGTAGAAAAATTCAAAGCTAGACTGGTAGCAAAGGGTTATTCACAACAAGAAGGAATTGATTTCGATGCCACCTTTTCCCCTGTAGCTAAACTTAATACAATTAGAATGCTAATCTGTTTAGCAACAAAACATATTGGAAGCTACACCAGTTACATGTTAAATCTGCATTTCTGAATGGAGAATTAAAAGAAGAAATATATTTAGTACAACCTCCTGGTTTTGTGAAAAAGGGGCAGGAGCATTTAGTGTGTAAACTACATAAGGCACTTTATGGTTTGAAACAAGCACCCAGGTCATGGTATGACAAAATTGATTCATTTTTTTATTCAGCATGGTTTTCATAGGATCCTCAACGATCCAAACCTGTATACCAAGATAAATAAACAGAGGCAAATCATTTTTATTTCTTTGTATGTGGATGACATGATAATAACAGGGAATGTAAATAATTTGATCAAAGAAATCAAGCAGCAAATGTCACAGGTATTTGAAATGAAAGACCTTGGTGATCTTCATTACTCCCTAGGATTGGAGGTGTGGAAATATTCTAGTCAAACTTTTCTAACCCAAGGAAAGTATGCCAGAACCCTGTTGGAAAGATTGAGAATGGAACAGTGTAAAACAGCAGTAACACCATTGCAATAGAACCTCAAGCTAAGCAGTGACGATGGCACAAAACAGGTGGATGCCACTTTGTATAGACACCTAGTCAGAAGTCTGATCTATCTCACGACAACTAGGCCTGATCTGGCATACTCTGTTAGTGTGCTGAGCCAGTTTATGTCCAGACCACTTGACAGTCACTGGAATGCAACAAAATGTGTGTTGAGGTACCTTAGTGGTACTTGTAATTATGGTCTTTTATACACTGATATTTCTAATGTTACTTTAGCAAGTTATTCAGATTCAGATTGGGCAAGCAACTTGGATGATCGTAGATCCATCATAGGATATGCATTTAGTATTGGATCCAGGGTTATTTCGTGGAGTAACAGAAAGCAAAGCACTGTAGCATTATCATCATGTGAAGCCGAGTACCAGGCGTTGTGTGCAGCTACATGCGAAGCCATCTTGTTGAGGAGATTGCTCAGCGATGCAAGCGAAGGACAAAGAGAAGCAACTAGCATCAAAACTGAAAACCAGAGCACAATAAAGCTTGCATACAATCCAGTTTTCCATAAGAATACTAAACACATTGATACTCAGTTTCACTTTGTACGAGAAAAGATACAGTCTAAGGAAATCTGTGTGGATTATTGTAATACTTGTGATAATTTAGCTGATATCTTTACTAAGCCTCTAGGGCGAGTAAAGTTTGAGTTATTTAGAGGGATGTTAGGTGTGCAGAATAACCCTTTCTCCATTAAGGGGGGAGTTAGAAATAATGGAGAAATGGTTATGTGGTTGTAACGCATCTTCTTAGTTTACGAGTAGTTCCTAGAATTTAGGAGGTTGTTTACAACTACCTATTTTTTGGTCATGTATTTAATATGTAATATTCAGTCGTGTATGGAGTGTGAGTAAACGAGAGAGAGAGAGTCTCCTCCTTGTTTGAGTGCAGTCTCCAGGTGATGTACACACCTGTGAGCTGCAACTCCTTTTAATTCAAAGTTTGATTTTTATCGAGTTATCCTCCAAGGTTACTGAAAATGTAAATGGTGAACCCAAAACCAAAACTTCTATAATAAAGAAATCACAAAATACATTAATGACAACTTCCAACAAAGCTAAACATGTCACGCAAAAGCATTATTTAAGTCCAAAAATCTGATAAGGGGCATCTTTATCTTTGAGAACAGATCAACATTCGTAACCTTTTTTGACAAATAAAACAAGCATGGAAGTTGTGGGCCATGAAAAGCTGTCTGTTTTGTTTTTCAAAGCGATAACGTAATGATACTACCGCATAACCTGAGCAGCTCAGTACAGAATTTCATGTCTGTCTACTTTGAGGATCTACACGCACCCACCCCGAGCTTCTCCTTTTATATATACATATATAAACAACACAATCATATTTCTCCTCTTATATTATATATATTATATATATATATATAAACAATACAATCATATTATGCTATGACGTAAAGGTCCCAAGCGAAGAAAAAAATCGCTAAAACGATGGGCACGAGAAGAACCAGCAAAAGGAAAAGCGAGGTCGAAAGACAAACGGAACAAAGTATGGCATTGGCTTGGGTTACACCAGTCGAACAGTACATAGCAGTCAAAAGAGAATAAAAACGACCACACCGGTCTTTATATGCGAAAGCACAGCAATGTTATTATTCGAAAAGCACGTTAAATTTTAAAAATACGTTATAATGAAACGCAACAAATCCTCGGGGATCCTACGAGGAATGTAATGCTCCCACTTTACAATCATTATATCCCATGAGGAATGGAAGCCCCCACTTTACAAAAGATATCCCCAAAACATCACACTAATTTTAATCGGCAGTTTTATTTAGGGGAAATCCCATTTTACATTAGTGCAAGCAGAGTTCATGGCTAACAGTTCACTATGTGCTTGGTATGATTTCTAAGCAAGCATATTCCATTTTTAATTGTCGGATTTACATAAAGATAATCCCATTTTACATCAGTTGAAGCCGAGTTCATGGGCTTCCTTACACTTCAAAATGCAACTAAAATGATATATAAGCAGATTACATTATAAAATTTGTACACGTACGGAAATAGTTTGGTAATCTTGGCAAGATTTTCCTGTACACGCTCCTAGCAAGCGTTCAGCATGTAAAACATGACTAGAAGCATACCTAAAATGGCGCATATCAGTACAAAGCTGCTGCCATTAAAAGCAACGAATGGTCTTCCGCTCCTCGTGTGAAACAATGCATTCAATATACCGCATTGCTCGTGTGAATTAATCATACCAGAGCATTTTTCATCAGAATCGCTGAGCTTTTCTGCTATTTGATCCACAGACTTGTCACTCTCAACATCCAAGAGCACAGTATTTGACACATGGACTCCCCCACCTTTCGCGGATCTTTGTCTTAGTCCAGATGATGACACATCGAATCCTGCACTATATTCCATGGAGAACGTGCTTGTCACTGGCAGAGGCATAACGCCAGCACTCACAGCTGCAGTACTTATGGCATTGCACCTGCTGATTTTGGAGGAGAAGGCGGACTTGTATGAATTCAATGAAGCCACGTACTCTACAGCCTTAGTTTTGCAAGATGATAAAAATTGAACCATTCTCGATCCTCCTCGGGATGGTTCAAATCCCTCCTCGTTAACCAATCTATTATTAAATTTGGGCTTTTCAGTTGAGCCCCTTGGACTGATCAAGGCTTCATGTACTGAACCTTTACATAGCTCAATCATAATCTCAGAAAGCACTTTTGGAATTTCTCGCCCTTGGAGACGTTTCTCATTATTGTTTTCAACGCTGGATATTTTGCTGGAGACAGGTGCACTTTGCTCTATAATGTCATTATCTGGATGATTGACAGACATCTCTAGTACCTTTGAAAACCTCTCGTTCAGAAGAAGTAGCCCGCCTATAGAAGACTTTGCAGGCGTTGAAGTTAAGCCATGGCATGCATGGTCTAATGTTTCATATAGTTTTAGTGAATTAGAAGGAAAATAATCCACATAGTGCTCGTGTGTTATTCCTCCACCGCCATCTGGAAGACTATACGGTTGGGTTTTATTCCCTGGAAGAGCAACGTTCACGTCTGAGAAACCAGTGTTCCAATAATCGTTCGGGAGTAAGCCTCGGTTAGCCTGAAGCTTACGGCCTGCAGGCAGAATGGCAGACTGAATCAATGAAACGAACCATAGCGTCTACACAGATGTTATCGATAACTATCTATGCACCAAAACTATATCCCATACAATTTTAAACTATTTAGAAGCATTCTATTTTCCAAGATATATTTAATCTAGCTTCCTAGTTGATTGCTGCAAAATTTTCCAAGAAATGTTTAATGTAGCTTCCTAGTTAATTGGTGCAAATCTTTAAAAAATATATATGATAATCTATACTTTGATAGAATAGAAATAATACTGGTCTAATTATTGGAAGTTCTGGAGTTTTTGGCAATAGAATAGAAATAGGCCTGGTCTAAAGGATCAATAACAGTTCAATCCTCCCATTCTGTCAAATTGGGTGTTCGTATAAGCAATTTGGTGAGTGTTTTCGGGTTTATATTTTTTGGGCACATATAGGTAACAAAACCAGGTTACGTATCTTCTGTTCAAGAAAGGCATTGCTAAGGATCGTGGGAAATTTGGATTCCCTGATGAATGCTGAGAACATTAACTTCTCTTAATATGCATTATAGTTTTTTTTTTTTTAATATGTCAGATGAGACACTACTAGTAGTCTTTAGGATAAGGATATTTCTGTACTCAGTCGGAATCTAAGTATCACTGTTAGAACTAAACTTTTCTTTTCTAAAGATAGGTGGAATTTCTATAAACCTGTGAGGGACTTTAAAGGTATCAAAAGAAGGGGAAAGATGAGCCAAAATAGAATAGTATTGGAAATTCTAGGAGGCGTTTCCATGGTTTTGTTTGGAGGGAATATTGGTTTAAATTAATAAAATGTAAGAGATTTTGAAGAGAACGACCTCTGTTTTTTTGTACTCTGTTTATATAATGAAAAGATTGAAATTTTTGGCTAGAATCAGGAAAACAATTTCTAGTTTAATTATGATTCGTTATTATTTAAAATTGTCTAATTATGCCCAATAGATGACGCATACCATTTATGGAAGTGCTCGGTCCTCTTGATAAAGCCACAGCTGTGGAGTCTTCAATCTGTTTTATAGTCTGTACATCAAAAAAATCATTCCTTTAGACACTGATAGACAGAATATTAAAGAAAATGAAATGTGAAGTAATACACTGATACGTTTGCATGTATATTCTTACTGTCAAGAAAACCAGCTTAACATAAACCTACTTTTGCCTTAAAGTGTTTCCTGAATTATGTCAGCATGCTCACCAAATTCTCACCTCTGGGTTTGAATTCTGTCTCACAAAACGGTTAAAGAATAGAAGCTGTTCTGGCCTGTCATAGAAGCTCTCAGAACTGTAGTCTTGTGAAACCAATGTAGTCAATGGAAAGTGGCCGCCCTCTTCTTCTCCATCAGAGCTGTTGGCTTTTCCTTGATCACTTTCTATGTTCCACCCAGAGGCGAAATCATCAATTTGTAGATAGTCTTCATCATTCAGCATATTAACAACATCACTGTTAATAAATTGATTTACATAATTATTCTCCTTCGATGTCTGGGCATCTCGGTAAAGTTGTTCTAATATTTGTGATTCTTCATGAGTTTGCTCGTCAAGCAAATATTCGCTGAGCTTTTTCGAGTCAGAAATGTTTAGACCCGTTCTAAAATAAGGAAAATCTCCAACCTGCGAAGGTGGGGATGGAGACTTGTTATGCTCGACCTGCAAGAGCGCAGAAAAGACATGTCCATATCAATCAAAATTAAGCAAACAAATACAGACCAAAGACTTAAAAGGACGAAAGGAAACGACAATTCAATAACGTAAAGAATGTGGTTCTCAAACCTTGGGATGCCTCATGGACTCATCGAGTGAGGGGAATCTGCATTTAGCAGTATCCAAAGGCACTGACTTCAAACTTCTTTTGAGGGTTGCATCTTCCTGATTCATGTCGTTTGTAATTTCAGAAGATGTTTCTCTTGAATTGATTTGATCCTCCTCGCCCCGTGATAATGGCGATGGTTTCTCCTCAGAATGCTCTTCCACAAATAAGTGCTTGCTTTTATTGCACGAATTAACCATGTCACATGAAAAATCATTCTCAACTGGTGCTCCGTACTGTTCTCCAATCCGTGGCCCTGGCCCGCTCTTCTTGAAAACTCTACATAAAGCATAAGCTTCCTGTGCATTTTACATCCAATTAACCTCCTTGATTCATGGTGTCGCTAGTCAAGCATACAATCTTTACATGTTGGAAAGTAAAACACTTTTGACCATGAATCAAAAGCAATAGCAATACCTTACAGAGTGATTTAATACAGACAAATTCATATTTTTTAAGTTAAAATTGGCCTCTCATAAATTTTGCAGATTTCAACCGTCGTTGTAATATAGTAAAAAATAATGTTCAATCAAGGTGTTCCAAAAATTATATCCATCAATCAAATGAAACTAGCTTTTGACAAAATGGTCACTTGATACTATCGCTTTTGACAAAATGGTCCCTTGATACTATAGCTTTTGACAAAATGATAACTTATGATATGTAGAACGCAGACAATTTCACCCATTTTCACTTTTCACTTAATCGAGAGATCAATGATTTATCTTTGAAGTAATATTTTTGATAAAATGCATGATACCAGAATTTTCGTGGATTTAAAATATATACATTTTTAATGTATAGTGAATTCAACCATCCTAAAAATTATGAAGGATTTGGATTATATAAATTACAACTTAATAACTCAAATTTATAATTCTAACTAACTCCTACCCAATTTTAACCTAGAATGCTGCAAACAAAACCTAGAAAAGGTAAACAAGTTTTATTGACAGACCGTTCAAACGATTGTGTGAAAAAATTATCCATTAACAATTATTCCAGTCGTCGTATTCATCTTTCTCCTTATCTACTGATGAGCTTGACATACACTTATTTGTCTCGTGATACGATAGACTTTGATTGACCAACAATTAAAATGTATTGTCTGAGGGAAAGGAAAACGGTTTAATTAAGTCTTGCCCTCCCCCTACGGTTCGTCTTTGTAATTTAATTGAACAGAGTTTACAGTTTCCGATTCCATCGGTCTGCGACTGGTTTATATTTCTCTGACTGCTGATGTTTCTTGAATATAAAATTCTCTACTGAGAATTACATGATCTGCTTACCTAAACATAGTAGGGTGTGAGAATAAAAGCAAACAATTTATATGGTCCCTATTGCGTAACTAACCATTTGTCAATGAAAACAAAGCAAATGGTATAATAACAAAATTTGAGGTACCTGTAACGTAGCGGAGGCTTCGCATTCCTTCTCGTCCAGGCGATATTCATGCATAACCCAGTCTGTTCGAGTACCATGAGGGGCACGGCCTGTATAAAATACAAGAGTTTTCTTCATTCCAATTGCACGCATATGAGAGCAAACCCTCCGGTCCTTTCCTGTAGCCTTCCAATAACCAGCTCCAGTGGCTCGGTTTGTTCTTGAGCCATTTGGATACTTCCTGTCCCTAGGGCTAAAAAAATACCACTCCAGATCTCTTCCAGGCAGAAAAGACCTCTCTGAATACCACAACCAACATCACAGACAAACACTTCAGCTACTGAGAAAATGTGGGTTTTAATTTACCAAATTATTGAACAGTATTTTGAAGCTCTTAACAAAAATAGTGAGCGGGCTTGAAATCACTAAATTGTGTTAGCACAAGACACAATTAGAATTTAAAACCAAAGATCAGTTACATACCAGGCAAGTCCCACGGCTCGCACTTGTAGATATCGACCTCAGGAATAATCTCAAGCTCTATCTTCCAACCATTAACTTTCCTTTTCAAGTAATAAGCTACTAATTCTTCATCCGTGGGATGAAATCTAAACCCGGGAGGTAATGACATTGGTGCCATTCCCAGTAAATCTCAACGAACTTTAATGGTTTGAAACTACAAAACTCCAAAAAAGAACTCTATAATCTAGAAGGTATGGATTCTTCAGCTAACTCTGGCCTGACTTGGGTTGATTCCCCAAAACGTTTATAGATTTCCAATGTTGTAAAGATATTAAACAATAAGAGAAATCCTGCAAACGCTTCTGTTTCTTCGACCCTTTTTCGCCTGCAAAGAAACTTAACAGGTTATGTAAAAACCCAAAAAGAGTTCTAAAATCTCGTTCAAATGAAGCAAGCCTGAAACAACTTACCAAAATCAGCTGGAGGCCTCGAAGAAATGGGCAGGGCTTTAAAAATGGAAGTCCGCTGATTATCAGAGGGCTCACAAACTAACCTAAAAATCTATAGAAAAAATCCTGAACTCGAAGATCGGAAGATGGCCTGTATCTTCGGTTGGTTGTGTCGAGAAAGTGCGGGGTTGAGGAAATGGAAATGGAACTGGAAGTTGAAGCAAGCTATTCCGTTATTTGTTCCTTTCTGCAAACCCTTCCGTCGGAAAAGTTACTTTTAGTGTAACTGCTACCCCACACACATTCTCTGTGACAGTTGGCGGCACGGACGCTTGAATCTCACATTTATTGGTTCTGAAGCTCATTAAACCGACATAAGTACGTGCAGAATAAGACACCATAATACTTTCTCCGATGGATAAGCCCAAGCCCATCACTACACGTGGCATTCTAGAAATTGCCATGGTGTGAAACTGCGAATGGTCGCCGCCTGAGTGGAAAGCGCGTCCCTTCCGCGGTAAGATCCGTCGGTGAATTTTTTTCGCACGCTTCCCGGGGACTCAACGTCACGTCTCGTCCATTCAAAAGTGCCACTGAGCCCGTCCACCGACTATGAAGCCTGGGACGGTTTCACCCGGGCTTTTGCTTAAATAAAATACCTCTTCAACGACGTCACAGATTCTTTCTCCCCAGACCATGCACAGTTTTAGAGATTTAAATAAAACACCAGAATGTGTCCATTACTCTTTTTAAATCCAAAAATAAATTATTGTTTAATCTTATATATTAAAATATATGCAATCTACTTTTAATATAATCATTATTTGTAATATTTTATTTCTTTTTGTAATAATTTACTTGAGTGTTATTGTTTTTGGAGTGAGGAATTAATACTTGAGGCTATAGTAGTAACTGTTAGAAGACTGGGAAGGTTAGAAGTTTAGTAAGGTGGGTCATGTGTAAAATATTTCGAAGCAAATATTTGATTGAATATATATAAGGTATTATAAGACAAAGTGTTTTTTATCTTCAACTTTCTTAAATTCATAAAGATGTTATACTCTCTCATCCCAAGCATTTTGAGAATTGAACAATGTTAATTTTCATTGTGGAGCTCAAGGAAACTAGTTCTTATTATCATGTGTTTATTTTCTTCTTTACACTCATATCTTAATATTATCTTTATTTTACAAAATAACATTTTCTTTTATTAGGTACTTTGGCCATAGCTATGCTCTCAAGCTAGAGAAAACTTTCTTTTACAAGCAAGATTGTACAAGGTGTATATCTTTTAATTTTGAAAGTATAGATTGTAATTTCTATCTTCATCCATGACTCTACAGAGATACTACAGTAAAGCTTTTGAACCTCTGTTTAACCTTTTCATAATCCTATAATTCGAATTGAGTCAATGATGTATATAATTGTTAAGAGTTATAATTTAAATGGGGTAGAAATCCTTGAGGATTTTAGTTGCTTACAAAAATCGTAAGAACTCCTCACTATAAGAACAATATCATTGCATAAAGGAGAAGAATAATAACTATACTAGCCATAGTCAATAGATACAACCTAGTCTCTTGCATATGAGGAAAAGATAATAAATTATTAATTTGCTTTAAATTTTAAATTTTATTTAACAAAGGAATTCTTAACTCATCATAATTCTCGCAAGTTAAAAATATAAAAGTTGACGTCATAACAAATATTTTGAAATTAAAATGTAACATGTTACATGTGTACATTAGATATTATAAAGTTGAATGTGTTTTAAATTATTAAATAGTTAACAAATTCTATGCAATTATATATTTTTAGGAATTTGTTCTTATTTTACAATGTTAGTTTTCTTCTTTATCTTAATTAAAACACAAAGATAATTTTGATATTTTAAATTTGGATTAATTACCTTTTTATAAAATATATTTTGTTCTTTTCTAAATTTTTATTATATCATCATTCTCTTTCAATTGAGATGAAATAAATTTTGATATTATTATGAAGCCCAGCACAAAGATATTTTTGATACTTTAAATTCTGGTTAATTATCTTTTTACAACATTTTTTTTCTCTTTTTTAATTATTTATTATATTATAATTCTCCCTCAATTTAGATAAAATAATTCTTTATATTATTGTGAAGCTTAGTTTAATTATTATAAGTTTTTGCAAATTCTTTTGTGTATATAATTAAATTTAAATTAGGAATTCTATGTTTTTGGATGGATTTATTTTGGGAATTTAAGTGCATTAAGCATTGGTTATGTAATTTATAAATTAGAGTGTCTCTTCGGTTTTTTTATGGCAATCAATCCATTTATTTATTTAGAAAAATATTTTTAAACAACTAAACTTTATTATCTTATAAAAAAATTATATCACCAAATTCACTTGAAAAAAAATAAATACTTCTCTAAATTACACAACACCCTCATTCTTAATTTTTCATTATTTTAATTATATTTTAATATCATTATATCATCCTCCTTTTAACTCCTTTTAACTTAATTACAGATATAAATAAAATTTAAACCAATTTAATATTATTTATCTTGCTTTTCACAAATTTTAATATTAAGTTGAACTCCATCTCATCGTATATAGATTATTTGGCTAGACTCATTTCATTAAACATTAAAACCAGCAACCGAGACCTAAAAAGAAAAAGAGAATGACTATTTATCCCATAGTTACCAAGTTCGGCTGTATCGGCCTGGAAAATTCGGAAATATGGTTGTTTGGTTCGGTTCGGGTGAAAATTCGTTAATTCGAATTCGGTACGGGACATCTCAATAATAAATTTAATATAAATATTTTTAGTAAAAAAAATTGATATATTAAAAAAGTTATAATACTTGTTAATGATATAATGAAAAATTATAAAATTTATTAAAAAAAATTGTGAATATAAAATTTAATATTTAAAATATTGAAATTTCTATATTAAAAAGTATATAAAGAGTAAATTGTATATTAGAAAATTTGTATTTATAAAAAACAATCAGTTTCATATTAAATTATGGGAGAAAATAGTAAGTTTATAGTTACTAAAATAATAAATTCATGTAACAAAGATTATTAAATTTCTATATATAAATATTTATAAGATATATAATTTCTATATAAAATGGAAATTTCTATATTAAAAAGTATATAAATAGTAAATTTCATATTAGAAAATTTGTGTTTGTGAAAAACCACGAGTGTCATATTGAAATATGGTAGAAAATAGTAAGTTTATAGTTACTAAAATAATAAATTCATGTAACAAAGATCATTAAATTCTTATTTATAAATATTTGTAAGATATATAATTTCTATATAAAATGGAAATTTCTATATTAAAAGGTATATAAAGTAAATTGTATATTAGAAAATTTGCATTTTTGAAATACAATCAGTGTCATATTGAAATATGCTAGAAAATAGTAAGTTTATAGTTACTAAAATAATAAATTACAACAAAGATTAATAATTTCTTATTATAAATATTTGTAAGATATATAATTTGGATTTTTTTCCATATTGAATTTTATACATATTTTTTTTCAAATTTGGTAACTATGTTTTGTACACTCCAAAATGGAAAACCATATGTGCTTCCTTGGCCTAAAATGAGTAGAATGTGCAACTTTTAACTAGAAGAACAAAATCATCTTTTGAAAGTATGATTTCAACTAGATCCACTTGGAATGAGTAGAATGTGAAGCGTTTAACTAGAAAAACAAAATCAACTTTTGAAAGTGCGCTTTCAACTAGATCCACTTGGAATGGCTAAATCTATGAGCATGAATTTAGATTTTAGTTATTGATTAATAATGAAATTATTTTTCATTTTTAAGAGAGATATTAAAATTTATGATTTGAAGTAATTACTCTTTTCTAAAAATAATATAGGTTTATGTTTTTTATAGAATTATAATATTAAATATATTATAGTATTTTCAATTCTTTTAGTTTAAAAAATTAGTAATATACATATTTTTTTTAATAATTAAAATTATAAGATCTATATTTCCAAATTTTTCGAATTTTTCGAGTATTAAATTTTAAGTAGTCGAATTTTTTCTGTATCGAATTGAATGTGAATTCGAATTTGGTAACTATAGTTTATCCTACTTCTTCTACACTGAAATAACATTTTGGATTTGCACTTTGGATTTGCACTTTGTAAAGTTACTGATTGTGTTTTTAGGACAAGAATAGGATGATTTTCTCATTAGCCTCGGTCAAAGTCAATATTGTGATCCAAGTCATTTAATGGACGTGGATTGTATTAAATTTCACCAATGATGTATATTCCAATTTTATTTTACATGTGCCCCCACCTTGGAAATGCAAATTGTACGAGCATTTAATGCGCTCTCTCCCTGTATAAAGCTCAAGTTCTAAAACAATAATAATGAAGAGGAATCACTTCACTATTAAACTAGTTTAACGTGGGAATACATCATAAAGATATATTTTGTTGAGTGCGTAATCGCAGGAAAGATGTGGACCTCTAACTGTTTAACGATGTGGCCTCCGAAGTCACGAAGAGGCAAAATAAAAGAAGGGAGTTGAAAGTGCTCATGTTTAAAAAAAAGATGATATCCTTTTAGGTCGGATTAATGTGACAATGCCAAATAAATTATTAAAATTCATGATATCCTTATAATGTGTTTTGTATCATTTTAATGTAAATATTATTTTTTAAAAGTGTATGATTATAAAAAGTACACAGTGCGAATCTGATAAGAAAACCGAAAGATATATCTTATTTTTAACTAATAAAAAGGTATAGATGGGTGGCCAATGAGTGCAAAGGCTAAGGATAGTATCTAACTAGTAGAGATTAATCTCCATCGACAAAGGATGGTGTAAAGCACTAAGTGTTAATGTGAAACGAGAGCCCAGCTCAGCCCACAAGACAGAGCACCGAAAAGAGAAAGGACGAAACATTGGTCGCAGAGGCGTTTAGACCTATATCTCTCCAATTCTACAGTGAAAGACTGTTGGTTAGATACCGATTGTAATGTAAAATCTCAATGGAAGAGTTTCCAGAAGTGGTTGAAAGGACTTTTCAAAGCGATAACTGCATCGCACTGTTTTAAAAGATAATGGAGGTCCCTTTTTTAATTTTTGGTGAATCCTTCCTTTCACCATAAATTAAAGAATCTATTTAATGGGCATTTTATATAATATAAAAGAAAAAGCTGGTGGTCAGGGAATTACAAGATAGTTTAATTTAGGTCAATTTTATTTACAAAATGATGTGAAAAGTACGATATAATTTAATAATGGTTTGATTTACTTAAAAAATATTAATATTAAATAGAACTAGAGCAATAAGATCAATTTATGATGAAAATTGGGTGATGGATAATACTTACTGTACTATGGGAAAAGGGAATGATTACTATTGTAAGGGTGAAACAAATTCTGATTTTTATAATCTATAATCTATAGAATTATTATATTTTATTTTTTCAATTTTTATTGGAAAGTGTGTTATGCAATCAACGTGGTTTGATGATGAAATTAATAGTTTATTATGAATGTCATGGCACATCTTCATCTGGTTTCCTTATTTTATAATATGTGTTTTTCCTTATTTTATAAATTATTAATATTATATTATTGCATAATATTTTTATATTAAATTATTGTATAGATGAGTTATTTTATTTTTTAAATAAGACTGTTTATTATAATAATTTGATAATTTGAATATTAAATTATTATTATTAATTTAATATCATTTGGAGTAGAATAGATAGTGATGAGGTGTACTTTTAAGTTATATTATGATATGAAGTTTACATGTTGAAACTCAGCCGTAAAAAAATCCACTCATGTTAAGGGTTGGTATAAACTAAGTTGTGAGTGTGATCCCAAGTGATTTTAAAAGTTGATATGCCCCTGTATCACAGTGTCTCTTGTTAAACCATTGGGAGATCGACCAGAATGTTGCATTACAAAACACTAAAAACATTAAAAATATTGTTACTTCTAAGTTCAAAGAAAAAATGTGGTGTGAGAAAGATTTAGCAACTAAAAGGAAATTAAGATATTATAAGGAGGTCCTCAACCCCACCATGGAAGATCAAAAGTATCTCTTTGTTTTAACTAGGTCAAAGAGAGAAATTAATATAGCCAAGATTAGAACGAACTCTCATGAGTGTCAGAGTATGCACAACAGAAACATAAGCAAAACATATGCACAGTAGAAATCATGAGACCACAAATTTAACATGGTTCACCCAACCAATCTGGGCTACATCCACCAAACAGAGGCATCGACAATCTTATTATTCAACAGGAGATTACAATAACATAATTCCTCACAAACTCTCACCTCAAATATCCTCTACGGGCTTACATTTTATAGCTAGGAGTAGAAAACTGAATCATAAATTCTCTCACAACAAATATAGGATGCAATAACTCCTCCTTAGGAATAATTGGAGCTAACTTAGTAACAAATCCTATTGTTGTCACATACATGAGATTTTTTCCAAAATTAATTAACAGAAAAATCTCAACAATCTCCACCTTGACAACAATTAGCCTAATGCCCTGTTCCTTTATTTTTTATCTTTTCTGCAAGCCAAGATAAGCCAGACACCAACGTAGCTTCTCTAACAAAACTGGTTTCGTGAACATGTCTACATAGCTTTCCTTAGTGCACTTTTTCAAGAGAGACTCCCCTTTCAGTGATAACCTGTCTTACAAAATGGTACTTGATAGGTATATGCTTTCACTTACTATCATAGGCCGGAATCTTAGCCAAATGAATTGCACTTTGACTGTCACAAAATAACTTGATGTTGTCCTGTTACCAAACTCACCAAACAAACCTTTCAACCAAATTGCTTCTTTGCAAGCATGTGAAGCAGCTATGTATTCTACTTCAGTAGTGGATAAAGCAACAATGTTCTGTAGCTTTGACATCCAGCTAATAGCTCCACCTGCAAGAGTAAAGACATACCCTGATGTTGACCTTCTCTTATCCAAATCACCTGCAAAATCGGAATCAACATATCCACAAACAAATTCACTACTCCTGTTATAAGTGATACAATAATCACTTGTGCCTCTCAAATACCGAAGCACCCATTTCATTGCTGACCAGTGTTCTTTCCCTAGATTTGCCATATACCTGCTGACAACCCCAACTGCATGTGAAATATCTGGTCGAGTACAAAGCATCGCATACATCAAACAACCTACTACATTGGCATATGGAATTCGAGACATATAATTTTTTTTCATTTGTATTAGGACATAAACTAGAATAAAGCTTAAAATGGGAAGCTAAAGGGACTGAAACATGCTTCACATTGTTCATACCAAACCTCAAGAGTATTTTCTCAATATACTTCTGTTGTGATAGCCATAACTTACCATTGCTCCTGTCTCTAAAAATATCCATGCCTAAAATCTATCTTGCTGCTCCTAGATCTTTCATATCAAATGTCCTAGCCATCTGAGCCTTTAACATGTTGATCTCTATTATGCTTTTTCTTGCTAAAAGCATATCATTAACATACAACACTAAGATAATGAACATGCCATTACTTAATTTCTTAAAGTAAACACAATGATCATATACACTTCTTATATAATTTTGACTCATCATGAAAGAATCAAATTTCTTGTACCATTGTCGAGGCGATTGCTTCAGACCATACAATGATTTCTTGAGCCTGCAGAGAAATTTCTTGTTGCGATTTTGAACCTACCCTTCCAGTTGTTCCATGTAAATCTCCTCATCTAAATCTCCATGTAAAAATGCAGTTTTAACATCTAGTTGCTATAATTCTAAATCAAGTAAAGCAACTAATGTTAATACAATTCGAATTGAAACAATTTTTACAATTGGTGAAAATATCTCATGAAAATCAATGCCTGCTTTCTCAGAAAAACCTTTTGCGACCAGCCTTGCTTTGTACCTGTCCTCTGTATCATCAACACCCCTTTTCAATTTGTAAACCCATTTACATCCGACAGTTTTTCTGTCTTTAGGAAGTTCTACCAGATCCCATGTGCCATTCTTGACTAATGCCATCATCTCGTCCTTCATAGCTTCTTTTCGCTTTTCACTTTTAGAACCTTCTGCAGCTTCCTGATAGCATAAAGGTTCATCATCATTAGCTGTTAAAGAAACTGAAGTAACATAATCATCATACCTTTTAGGAGGACATTTCATTCTTGTGGACCTCCTTAAAGATGTTTCTGGTACTTCCATAATTTGCTGATTATTATCTATAGGAACTTCTTCATGATCTGCATCTGAAACATGTTCATGATCAACATCTGAAACTTGTTCATGATCTGCATCTGAAACTTGTTCATCTTGACTATCATCAGTATTTGAACTGGTTTCAAACTGAATGTGTTGAAGCTTAGATACATTATCCTATTTCAATTTATCATCTACATCTGGATTTTCAAGTGAAGATTCATTAAATTTAACATCTCTCTTAATGACGATCTTGTGAGTAGTAGGATCCCACAATATGTATCCCTTAGTCCCATCACCATATCCAATAAAGATATATCTTTTTGATTTAGGATCTAATTTAGAACGCTGATGTTTCGGAACTAGAGCATATGCATCACAACCAAAAAATTTAAGTTTAGAATAATCACAACGATGACCTTTCCATACCTCTTGAGGAATTTTGCATCCTATTGCAGTTGATGGTGATCGATTTATCAAATAGAAAGCTGTAGAAACCACTTCTATCCACAATTCCTTCTGGAAATTGGCGTTACTAAGCATACTTCTTGCTCTTTCTAAAAGAGCCCTGTTCATGCGTTCAACAACTCCATTTTGCTAAGGAGTATAAGCAGTGGTTTTATGTCTTTCGATCCCAACGTCCTTGCAATAATTATCAAATTCCTTTGAGGTAAACTCACCACCATTGTCAGTTCTTAAACATTTGATGGTTCTTCCAGTGATGTTTTCAACTAATGCTCTAAAGTGTTTGAAAATTGTGAATACATCAGACTTCTTCTTTAACATGTAGACCCACACTTTTCTAGAAAAATCATCAATAAAAGATACAAAATATGGCGATGCTCCATATGAGGTTGTAGGAGATGGACCCCAAACATCAGAATGGATATAATCAAGGATTCCCTTACTAGTATGTTTTCCAGCTTTAAAATTCTGCTTTCTTTGTTTCCCAAATAGACAATGTTTGCAGAAATCTAACTTAACAAACTTTAAATTAGGAAGTAACTTACGATCAGATAAAATCTTTAAACCTCTTTCGCTCATATGGCCCAACCTTTGATGCCATATACGAATAGAATTACTGTCGTTTTCAGATACTGTAGAAACATGATCTGACTCTATTCTTCCTTCTAATTGAAAAAGATTTCCAACCTTCTTTGCTTTCATTACTAGTAAAATTCCTTTATAAACTTTCATTACTCCACCTTGAATAAAAGTTTTATATCCATTAGTGTCTAGTACTCCTAGTGAAATGAGTTTTTTTCTTAGTTCAGGTACATGTCTTACATTACTTAGAATTTTATTTGTCCCATCAAACATTTTAAGCTGGATGCTTCCAATTCCCACAATGTTACATGTGACATCATTTCCAATTCAAACTACTCCATCATTGATTGATTTATAAGTTTTAAACCATTCTCTATGAATGCACATGCGATTTGATGCACCAAAATCTAACAACCAATGTTGATCATGGTTAGACAAATTAACTGATAACACTTCATCAGTCATACCTGAAATGGATGTTGAACCTGTATCTATCGTGTTTGCTCCTTTCTTCTCTGTAGAAGAGTCTTCTTTGGATGTTTGTTGTCTCTTCCAACAGTCCTTCTTCAAATGTCCCGATTTGCCACAAAACCATCATTTTACCTTACTCTTCTTCCCTTTCGATTTTGAACACGAGTGGTTGTGCTTACTGAAGCGTCTTTCTTTAGAATGACCTCTGACCATCATTGCTTCTGATTTAGAGGTTTCTGAATTTGACCTCTTCCCTGTTTCTTTGGACAACAAAGCTCCAACAACATCATCAAATTCAAGGGTTTCTGATGAACTAAGACTTATAGAAGTAACAAAATGATCCCATGACTCGGGCAACGAACATAATAAAGTTATAGCTTTATCTTCTGATTCAAATTTTACTTCTATACTTTCTAACTGCACCAGGAGAGTATTAAAGGTATTCAAATGATCAGTAATAGATGTACCTTCCTTCATGCGCAAACTGTATAACTGTCACTTCAGAAGAATCCTATTGGTTAAGGATTTTTTCATGTACAACTTTTCAAGCTTTGTCCACAAACCAACAACAACTTTCTCTGACACGATGTTAAACAAAACATCATTTGCCAAACATAGTCGAATGCCGCTCAGTGCTCTTTCATCCAAGTCACTCCATTCATCATCTGTCATGGTGTAAGGTTGTTTGGCTTTTCCCAACAATGCCTTTGCCACGCCTTATGCACGAGTACATCATACATCTTCACTTTCCAAATCTCGAAGTTGTTTTTTCCATTAAACTTCTCGATCTCAAATCGAGCACTTTGAGTTTTTGCCATGTTGTGTCACACAAAATCTCCAATTGCAACTTTTAATAAATGAAGTTTTTATTTAAAAAAGAAAATGCCTTTGGCTTATAAAGGGATATAAAATGCCTTATAAAGGGATATAAAATGCCTTTGCCTTCATTTAAAATGCCTTTGCCTTCATATAAAATACCTTTGCCTTCATATAAAATGCCTTTGCCTTCATTCAATCCCATTTTCCATATTCTAATAGGCTCTTAGTATTGTATTTAAAGATCAAAAAACAATGTACCCACACTTACCATTCTCCGTGCATTCATTCCAGCGCTGCACCATCTGCGCTCTACTAGTTTTTATATACGTTGGCCAAAAAACCATTCCTCATTGACTCCACCTCCCGCTCTCCAATGACAAACTTTCTTGTCATTCCGCTTTCCAAACATTTGGACATTCTCTCTATAGAGTTAACCTCATCTCTACAGTTGATTCAGTTTGCTCAGTACTTTTTTTCTGCATTCTGTTCAATCGACTGCTCCCGATCATTGTTAAACCTTCTCACATTTCTACAATTGAGTCATCGACCTGCCATTCATGATTGATGCTTTGAATTGCCATTTAAACTTATGGCAATCGTTGTGGGTATTACATTTCAATTGTCCACTGTCTACAAATCTTCAGAAATTCGACATTATTTAAACAATATCGATTTTCCCTATAGAGTTTTGTCTACTACAATTAATAACAACGATTCTTTCAACTTATGTGCAAAGTCACATCACAAAAGTTATTAAAAAAAACGTATTGATAGAAATCGAATTCAGGTCTGCACAGCGATTCAGAATTCAATTCATGCACAGACTTGTACATGCTTGTTTTAGTGCCAGCGCTCCTGACTTATACAATCTACCATCGTTCCGCCCTTACACTAAACATAGACCTGCAAATTAACACCATTCTGTTCCAATCTTCTTCATGCATAACAATTACACAAAAAAACCTTCAATCGACCGCTACATGGTGCATCCAACATACAAAACCCACATAGCATGTCAGATCAAACCTAAAACTCTCTGATACCAATTGTCAGAGTACGCACAGCAGAAACATAAGCAAAACATATGCACAGTAGAAATCATGAGACAACAAATTTAACATTGTTCACCCAACCAATCTGGGCTACATCCACCAAATAGAGGCATCGACAATCTTATTATTCAACAGGAGATTACAATAACATAATTCCTCACAAAATCTCAGCTCAAATATCCTCTACGGGCTTACATTTTATAGCTGGGAGTAGAAAACTGAACCATAAATCCTCTCACAACAAATATAGGATGCATTAACTCCTCCTCAGGAATAACTGGAGCTAAGTTAGCAACAAATCCTATTGTTGTCACATACATGAGATTTTTTCTAAAATTAATTAACAGGAAAATCTCAACAATGAGCTCCATAGTGAAACGCGTGGTTGGGAGTTTCCAAAACACCATGGATGAAAAGGATCTGCTAGCTCTGTGACAATATGAACATCAAGGATGAAAATCACTTCCTCTTAAATTCCCTCACGTACAACCGAATTAGATCTTAGTTTCATAATCTTTGTTGCAAGACTGACCTTCCTAGCCTTTTATGATGTCAATGTTATAGTGAGCTCGAGAGGCTTCTCGCCAAGGTTTTTGAGCATAAGAAAAAAATCTTAAATTAAACTAAATAGTTGTTTCTTTAAATCCGATAAACCAAAATTTGGTCTCAGTGAACGTTAGCCATCATCATCATTATTTAATATTATTATTTAATTATTTAAAATTTAATATAAAGTTTGTTATTTTATAAAAATTTCAAAATATTATATAAAATATTTCAACTCATTTCTTCCTTTTCATCACATTTCTCGAAGATAATTTAATATGTATCATTTTTTTATATATTACTTAGATTTTACTTTATAAATGAATATAAAATCATGTCAAAGAAATTAATATTTAAAATATGGTAAATTATAAATATTAATTTTTAATTTTCAATTTTATATATTTATAATAGAACTAATATATAAAAAAATCTCTACATAAATAATTAATATATTCCATAAAAAAAAAAAGTAATACGTTAAATGATTATATACCATTCTAAAATATTAAGTGCATTAAAAGAGAAATATTTTAAAATGGAAATGATGATTGTTTTAATACAGTAATGCATTAAATGATTATCTAGCATTCTAAAATATTAAGTGCATTAAAAGAGAAATATTTTAAAATGGAAATGATGATTGTTTTAATACAAAGTACTACGTGAAATGTTAATAAAATGTTTGTATAATTTTAGTATTGATGATTGTGTTTATTATTGTTATTTATTAATATCAAAATTAGTTTATTGGAAAGGAGATGAATTGATTCTTTAACCTTTATAACATTTTTTTTATGGTAAAAACAATCCCAGAGAAATTTTGTTATATCTCTTTAGTTTTTCAAGAGTTAATAAGCTATTAAGATCAATAATGTTTTAATAATGTTACATGTAGAGTGATACATTCAATACTCTAATTTGGCATTCATGACTTCTTTATAGTATTTTAAGAGTCTTTTAAATTGTTTATTTTGTTAATATACCAAAATTTTTCAACTTTCAAAATTGTTTTCAATATTTTTTTGGTGGTTTAGTTATGAATGAACATGTTTACGATATTCTCTTATGTCTCATGAGACTTATAATAGAATTTGTAGATATCCAATTTTGTACAAAATATAGTATGATAGAATGCCACATTTATATAAGATGACTAAAGAAAAAATGTGTGAAAGAAAGTTATTCATTTACACTTTTTCTCAAGAACAAAATAAGCTTTCTATCTTACACCAACTATTTTAATCAACATTATAGTTCTAATTGAGCTTATGAGAATGTCAATTTCATGATAATGGTAGGGATTAACTTCCACTAAGTTTTCATTTTCACATGCATTTAGGCTAACTCATATCACTATATTTTATTATTTTAGTCTAACTCATATCAATTTTTAATGACATATCAAAATTATGACATAAATCTTTGAGATTTCTAAGTTGTATATCAATATCAAATGAAAGGTTCAAAAATATTTTTAGTTACAAGAAGAAAATTAGTAACTATACTAATCATAATAGTTTTAATTATACTTTTATTTTTTAGAACATACTCTTAACTTAGTGACATAAATAATTAAAATAATGAAAAGCAAATAACTATCTTTCTCAATGTTTATATTTTTTCAAACATATCTTCAATTTTTATGAATTTGAAATATATTTTTTAACC
>APFE030525011.1:0-10095 GCA_000404065.3 Pinus taeda
ACACACACACACACACATTTGTGTGTGTGTGTGTGTTTTGAATTTGTTACTATTTGATTTATATTTGATTAAAACCTTGGGGGCATGTATATATAAGTTTTTGGTATATTGTTTATTGTATATATTTTTGTGTGTGTGTGTGTGTGTGTATTATAAATTTGTTTAAATGTATTTGATTTTTTTTGTAGTCTTTAGGTATTTGTTTTGTGTTGACTGCATGGGTGTGTGGAGGACCCCACACTTATGAATTATTATAATAAATATGCTTTGTTTTTTTATGTCAAGAGTATATAATGGACCCCTTGGGGGTGTAGTTATGATGTTCCACATGGCAGTTGAGAAGTAATGAGCCCATGTGATGGGCATGGAATCACCAGTGCATTTGGGATAGGTTCCTAAAGGTATGAGTTGTCACCCAATGAGAAGAAATTGGACATGGTACTAAAATATTAGGTTTAATATTGAAAACTTAATGAATAATTCCTCTGTAACAGCTGGAGAAGAAGGAAGGAGAGAGAAAAAACTATAAAAGGGAATATGATTGTGCCCAAGAGTTAGAATTTGACCTATGAATAGTGAACATGAATTTCAAGTATAATACATATGGAAAGATAGGAATTGCATTTGGTTGTGTAAAATCCCCATAAAATAAGGAGAAATATATAGGAATTTTGAAAATAAGTGAGCTCAGTTAAAAAGTATGGAAGATTTAACCTTTTTTCATAGATTTCAAAATTTCATTAGTGAACTATCTACGAAAGGAATGGGTTGCAATTTCCTAAGAAGGTTGACAGGTATGGAGCTGGAAGGAAGATGGAAAGTTAGTCTGTTGGAATTAGATACATTCTCATGACACACATGGGGACACATAGAGACAAGGAAGGAGGCCATTTTTTTTTTTTGGTGGGGGGGGGGGGGGGGATCTCTCTCATGTGCAAAAGTAGTGGGAAGGAAAGAATACAATGAACGTTGTGCTGTAAGAAAATTTCATCCATGGATTGAGGTGAGAATGTAAAGAAGGAAACACTTAGAATTCATTTTTTTAAAGGTATTGAGATATTAAAAAACAATTGGAGAACCCTTACAGAGGCTTTCTATGTGAATGGATTATAGAGAGAATTGGCTAGCCCGTAAGGTTAAAGAACCCACTCGAAGCTTGTGGATTGATGAACTTGTTGGATTGAGAAGAATTACTTAGATGCTTGTGATGATCGATGAACTAGAAAGAGCTACCTTGGGTTTGAAGCTCTAGTGCTTGACTCACTAATGAACCACCTAAAGGGTAATTTCTTTACCCATCACTATCTTATCCATGAAATAGCATTCCTTTATGCGGAATCCCTTATCCTAAAAGTGAATCAAACTCTTTGTGTTGTGGTAACTTTCCATGAATGTTAATCTTGAATGAGAAACTTGAAGATACTGAGAAAAATCTTATGTAGCTGGTGGATGAAGGTAGAGTGGCCTTGAGACGTCTCATTTCAATTTTTTTATTGTGTTATCACTTAAGAAATCTAATGCCAAAATTTCTCATATTAGCTTGATGATAAAGGTCAGTGTTAGTCTAAGTTGATTTCGTTCTTTTTTTTCCTTAGAGTTAGAGTCTTAGGAGTTCATGAGTCAAGCACGCATTCTTATCTACCACTGGTCACCCTCATTCATCACCAATCTCATAGTCGTGTGTTACTTTGTTATCTACCACAAAGCCTTTAGGTAATTGCGTAGCGCAGGTAACCTTTCTAAAGTGATTTCGCAGTGCATTAACTCTGTTTAGCAGTTTCGCAGCACAAAAGCCCATTAGGTGTTTTCCCAGCGCAATACATTATTAGGTGATTTCGCAGTGCATCATTCAAAATTTAAATTGACTGCACTGCAAAATTAGAGATTCGTGCATTCCGTAGCACAAATCTTTACCAAATGTCAAATCCGTTAAGTTAATCTATGGCTGTGTCATTCTTTGTCAGTTCATGTACTCCACATATCACGTCCCACCACCCATCTCCATTATCACAACCATTAGGTACATTGACACACAGAGAATACAAGTTCCAAGGAAAGCCACCTATGCACAAGTTTTAATGATGATTGTAAGCCTTGCATGAGTAACAAATCTACAAGATTGCAATTTTAAAAACTATAATCTGCAAGATTTCAAATTGAAAAAACATTGTCATCAAGCGAGGCAGTCAATCAAGCGAGACAGCAAATAAGGCGAGGCAGAGATTCAAGAGAGGTAGAGTTTACAGTTTGAACAGTGCTAGAATTCCCTGCCTACAAGTCGTTGAAACTTCATGGAGGGATCAGTAGAAAGGAAAGAACACAGATTAGGCAAATGCTCGAGAAACGAGCTCGAAGGTTTGGATATAACATTGAAGAACAGAGAGGTTGAGAAGGCATTTAAACAAGCTGGATGTTGGAACTTTTTCAAGAAGATACAAGGAGGTCATGCACAAGTGACTAAAGAATTTGCACTGAATTTTACAGGATTAAACTCAAAGGTTGGTATGATAGAATTGTAGGTTTCACCAGACATGATATCCACAGTTACAGAGATTCATAGAGGGCAATAAAATTGGTTCAAGAATTTCAAATTTGACATGAACCCATGTAAAGTATTTCTAAAGAAGGAATTCGTTAACTCGGATTTGAGCAAGTCTGTTCCTAGGAGCTATGTCAAAGATTCCTACGCACATTCGCTCACCTGTATTCAGAAATACCTGACCTGTGAAGGAAGATATAACAAGGTGTATTCATACCATTTCAAACTTTTATTGCATTTTACGGGGAAGGCATCTATTGATCTACCTTTTTACTTATTCCGCAGTTTGAGTAAAATGTGTGACAAGGTACAATTGAGAAAAGAGGCTTGTGAAACTTCTTTGCTTCACCATGGATTGATTAAGTTACTTGTCTTGCATGAACTTCAAAGGGTAGGCAGAGACTGGGATACATTTATATTCATGGCTGGTTTCAAGAGCAAGACCGGTCTCAGCCCTCTAGCTGCAAAAGATTTTTCAACAACAGGTCCTCAAGCAGAAACAAGAGCCAAGAGGTTTTCAAAGTTAAAGGCACGAAAGCAAGTAAAGGAATCCACCAAGCCACTGATTATTTAGGATACACCCCAATAGTCCCTTAAAGAGAAAATTCAGGATACGGAAACTGCACATGAGTCAAGCACAGGTGAAGGAGTTCAAAGAAGAAGAACGAGGAGCCAGATAGCAAAAGAAAAGGGTAAGTCAGTAGCTATTGAAGAAAGTCCTGTTTCAAAGGGAGATTTAAATGATTTATTACAAGAAACTGACATTGAAGAGTCCCCACTAGTTCAAGCTAATCTAATACAGTTAGGAAAAGAGAAGGTTAAGAAGGCCAAAGCCTCAAAGAAACTTAAGTTTGATGATCAAGCTGAACAATTTGTTTTCAAACACAGGAGACCCATAACAAGGAAGTTTAAACAGGTACAGGAGGTGTCGCCAAAGGTAGATGAAACAGGGGAGGAGACACGGCCTCATGAAAGAAAAGATAAAGGAAAAAAAGTTGCCACTCAAAAAGAAGGAAGTGTGGAAAACTTGAAGAGAAGATTGGAATCTGCCAACTTTGAGATTGCTAGATTAAAGAAAGCTACTAGGAAATTTGCAGCTAAGGAGGCTTATTTTCATCAAATGCAGGCTTGATGGGAAGATCAAACTTTTAAAATCCCTGAAGTGGTTGACTTTAATGTTAAATTTCGTAGCTGGACTACTCCTGCAATAAAAGAAGCTTAATTTATCAGGTAAGTCAATATAAACCTCAGGTCTGGGATCAACGTACTGAGAAAACAAGTTGAAGACTTAAAGATTCAATAAGACCAGCAAAAAGGATCTCTGTAAAGAGAACCCACTTCAATTAGGGAGATATTTCAAAGTTTTGATAAGTTTTGCTTGGTATAATTTTTCCAAACATTTCCATTCAATTTTTGAAGGTCTTGAGACAGTTGCAAGAATGTTTTAACAACAAAGTGCTCAAATAGCAAAGTGTTGGTTGAAACTGTGATTTTTTTAACAACTCAGTAGTTTCGTAGCGTGCTACGAAACTGCTGAAGGTGATGACTAAAGCTCAGCAGTTTCGTAGTGCGCTACGAAACTGCTGAAGCTAAATATCCAATATCAATCAACCAGTTTTGAAACATCAATTTTGAAGGGTGAATATATACAAGGCATCATCTGAAGCTGTAACAATCAACCTGGTTAAGGCAGGTGGAGAAAATATGGATTTGGATCCAACTTTAAATTTTTGTCATAAAGTGAGCACATTTACCATGGTTCAAAATATGTCAAGACAACTTAAAGGAGTTTTTTCTTTTGAATATAAAGGAGGTGGACAACACATCAAGGACGTGGCCATCTGTCACACTTTGGAAAATCAAAGATGAAGGAAATGCTTCTTTGAATTCGAAAATTGTAAGGCAAACTAAAGACCGATGAGCAACGGTAGTTTCCTATATTTCAGGACAATGGAGAAGATGTGGCATGGAAGACCAGCATGGAGCCTTGAACATCCATCACAACCAAACTAAAAAGGGACCAGATGTCAAATAACGAGAACCATTGTAACCAAGGCTATTATTAGCACAACATGGTGTTAGAATCCTACTTGATTTAGATCTCTGAAAAGTCTAGCTGAAGTTTGTTACATTTAATAGGCAGTTAAAAGTTGAATAGCTGTCATTAGAAGTAGATTTTGAGTTCCCCTCATGCTTGAGGAGGAATCCCAATCAGGTAGAAGAGCTCTACAAATAAGAGAAAGAGCAATGTATAAAGGGTGGGAAAATTTATTGACAAAACTCTGATATTTGGCTTATTTAATACTCTCTTTTGGTAATACAAGTTTTCTTTACTTCTCAGGACTCATGAGGGATTTGATGTTCAGAATGTGTGGTATTTTTCTTTCCTAATATATGCAGTGGTATGAATGTGTAATCACTTAGAATTGACTTATAGTGCTCTAATTTCCTGTATACATTCATAGACTGTGTGGTCCCATATGTTCTTGGTATGTTCTGAACGTGTTGAATGCTGAATGCCCTGACTTCTATGTAAGGTTAATACCATTGTTATACTGAAATGATGTTGACTCCATATGCCCAATGGATAGTTGCTAAATGTGTTTCCACCATTCATATTGTTTACATCTGTTTCACAAGAGTTAGCCATCTTAACTATAATAAAAAAACATTAACCCTTTGAGAGAGCCCTCTCTGGTTGAGGAGGCTAAGCCTCAGCCTAAAGTAGGTCTGAAATAGTTACTTGAAGTCTTCCTGGTCTGCAGCCTTCCCGGGCCTGATTTTGAGATAACATACTGGTTGATGTTTTTCCCTTGGAAGCACTCTACCTCAAGTTTGGAATATCTCTTGGGGGTGGCAACTACAAGTAATAGTGATTGTAGCTTGTATGTGGTTGGATTAAGAGTTGAAGTCCCACTCCCAATTTCCAAATTATTCTCCATATAAGATAATTATTTAGTTGGTCTTCATATGCTAAAATATATGTACATGTGTATGGTATTAGATAAATTATCTTGCTTGTATTAAGGAATGAGATTTTATGTGTTAATGGATATTAGATTTCCAATATGCATGTATAAAGAATGATTGAATTCCTATATGTGTTGTGAGAGCATGAATCTTTGTGTTCCTTTCGTTAATTTGATGAGTATGATCTATTGGTTGGTTTCTATAATCTGTGTATGTGAGTTGATATAGTGTAGGAAACACATATTTATGTTGTATGAAGTTGTTTAAGTTCCTTTATATTTTTAAGAAATGCACTCAAATGCACATTCACTGATGCATCTTCCTATGCATGGATTTTTTCGAATTTTCATCAATAAAACTCTTGTACATTCTTCAACGAGTTTAGTTGAATGTTGTGGCACTTGCGTAATAACCATGAAGGAATCAAAAAAAATTCTAAGAGTGAAAGTTTGCAAACATGCTTGTTGACCTATGGGACCCACCTAGTTAGGTGTCAGGAAATTCGGTTGAAATAATAACTCGAGATGAGTTCATGCCTGACTAAAAAGGTGTAGGACAAGTAATTAGGAAGGATCATCACTTGGGAGTTTTCCGAATGAGGTATGGTGGCTAATCAGCCCTAGAGGTATGGTCACGTGGAACCTCTAGGTTGGGGTCGGGTTGGTTGGCTAGGTTAGGGTCAGGGCCCTCATTAGAATTACATCTCATGTATTTGTGGATGAAGCCAACCTCTTCCTACTCAAAGGATTGTTCCTATCTATCTATGTCGAGATGTCCACATTAGCAGAGAAACCACATGAGCGGCGCCTGAGATGTTACCTGGATGCCACAAGGAACCACTAATGATGTGGTTGGTTAATAACATACCTATCTTTGGATGAGAATATTTTCAATATGTAAGTCGAATTGCGATACATTTTATATCATTGGAAATATCTCACCAAAACAAATGCAATGATGGTATCCATTTCAATTTTGAGGGATTAAAAGAAGATTGAAGAATTTAGATTCCATTTCCATAATTCAACCATGGAGGTTAGGTCAACATAGTAACTACCTCCTTATTCCCTTTATTAGGAACAAAGTTAGTAGAGGGTATGTTATAGGGTAGTTTTAGAGCTTCCAATTTCAATGCTTGGACTGGAAGGGCATCATCGCAAAATAACAAGTGAAGGTTCAACATTGGACCTTAGGAGATTTAATGAGTCCTTAAAGTCTTGAGCACTAGAAGTTTAGTTGTTTGAATATATATTATGTGTGTTTATAGGCATATTTTATTGTGATATTTTCATACTAATGATGATTTATATGATTTACTAATTCTAGTGCACTAACTAAGGTGTAATGTTACAACTAGGTTTACGAAAACAAATTTCCATCAGCAAGCCAAGGTGATAATGTTTATTATGTAGCTGAATTTTGTTGAAATATAATAGTTATGTGTGTGTATGAAAAAACATAAAACACTCTAAGGCTCAAATAGATGAAGGTTAAGGACCACAGGGACAGCAAGGGGTGGTATAATTTAGAACCAATAGACTAAGGAAAGAATAGTAAAATTGTGCAGTATAGCTTTTACCAATCACAACATGGACATGTATGAAAATTATCTATTGAAAAATGAGGTGAAAAATATCTATTGAAAAATGAGGAGGGGGAGAATCTCTTTATTGGATGGACACATTGAGGATCCTAACAGAAGAAATAAGGAGTTGTAAAGATGAAAATTAAAGGCTTGTCAGAGCACAATAAAAGAAGGTTGAAGTCAATGCAGTCATATAGCAAAGCTTATCAAACATTCAAAGTCCATGAGTTTGGGATCAACCATAGAAACATGTGAATCCCATTGGGGAAGGAAGAAGGAATGAATGGAGAAAATGAGAGCAAGTCTAAAAAGATGCACTAGTTTTCTAGTGAAGACATCGTTAAAGGAGGCATTCTATTAAGCGATCCTAGAAGGAACTGAAGCACCCATGAACAATAGTATGAAGACACACATATAAGGTTACATTGCCACTACTACCATCATCATCATGGTAGAAGAGGGGAAAGAGAGTATACACCATAGAATTTTAAGAAGGCTAAGCCTCCTATCTTTGATGGAAAATTGAGGAAATCAGAGCATATCAAAGCCTGACTATTGGGAATGAAGAAGTTTTTCGAAATCCATGATTATTCATAAAATATGAAAGTGTTGTGCAATCAACTCACTAGAAATAGAAAATATAGATCATTGACCTTAAAATAAGTCTCTTCGAGGGGAAAAGCTACTTTACATTACACAAATGAAAAATTCTTGGATGATACAAATAAAAAGACCTCCTTTCTATATATAGGAGTCTAAGGGGTCCCAATATAAGCAGAGCCTACATAACAATAATATTGTAGGGGCACAATAATAACAATAGTGGGCTTCTATGGAGCATAATAGTAACAACATGGGGACTACATGGGAACAACAATACAATAAGGGGGTTGCACTAATAACAACAAGGGGGTATACTAGGAGTATAGGGACCTAGCATGCCCCTCTCATCCAAAAAATTGTTGTCCTCAATGTTTGAGTAGTTATGGATGCTTCTGTATAAAATTCTCATCCTCCCATGTGAAACTTCAGCAGGTAAGTTCTTCCACTTGATGAGATACTCTGAAATTTATTGATTTTGTAGCTTTCGATTTCTTGTTCCTTTGACTGCTTCACGTTCCAATATGATTTTTCCTTCCTCGTCAAGTTCTGGCAATATTGTTTGAATTGGGAGCTTGTCAACTATAACTTTATTTAAGCATGAAACATGGAAAACTAGGTGCACTTGGGAAGATGCAGAAAGCTCCAATTTGTATGCCATAGTACCAATCTTTTGTAACATCTTGTATGGACCATAATACTTTGGTGATAATTTATTATCCTTCTTAGCTTGCTTGAGGGACGTTAGATTGTATGTTTGTAGTCGTAGAAATATAGTTACCAACATCAAAACTTCTTTTGCTCTGATGTTGATTTGCGTGTTGTTTCATTCTATTCTGCACCAAAGTGACGTTATCCTTTAAGAGTTGGAGAAATTGTTGTTGATGTTCGATGTGATTTTCCACTACTTGGACCTTACAATTTTTTTTTAAAGATAATGTGATGGATGGTGGATGATATCCATAAAGTGCCATAAATGGGGTCATTTTTGCTGCAGTATGGAAGGAAGTGTTATACCACCATTCAACCAAAGGCAGCCACTTGACCCATTGTGTTTGTTTATCAGATACAAAGAAACAAATGTATCCTTCCAAACATTTGTTCACCGTCTCATTTTGCCCAATAGATTGAGGATGATAAGGTGAGCTATGAGCTAACTGAGTACCGAGACAAGAAAATAATTATGTCCAAAAATTTCCAATGAAAGTGGGATCTCTATTGCTTAAATAATCTTTGGGTTTCCATGTAGCTTTTGAATTGTTTCCATAAATGCAGTAGAAATTGTACTGGCTATAAATGGATGTGATAATGCAAAAAATTGTGCATACTTGGTAAAAGAGAGTTACCGATCAAATGGGAACGATTACCTCAAAACAGGTACTCGAGTCCAAAAATCCATAAAAACATTAAAAACAACCAAAAAATAAAAAGTGTTGATTGTGCATCACCATTTTGTTTTCAGAGTAAAATTTCAATATTTTTTTTAAAATTACAGTAAAAAACAATAAAAAGTCATTTTGTTTGGTGCAAAAAGCACCTTGATATCGAAAAGTATTGATGCTGAAATACCATCTTTTTTTCAGGGTACACTTTCAACATTTTTTAATAATGACATTAAAAATAAATTATCATGATTTCGAAAAACTTTAAATTTCCAACGATTTTCAGGCATGACATTAATGATAAAATATCATGTCTTCGAAAAGTCTTAAAATTCCAACGATTTTTAAGCATAATATTAAATTTGAAATATCACTGCTTTGATAAATCTTAAAAATACAACAATTTTCAAACATGGTGCTAAGAAAAAATATTTATAACTATTTTCAACCATAATATTAAAGATAAAATATCACGACTTAGAAAGACATTAAAATCTTGACAATTTTTTAGCCAAGGAATTAAAATCAAAGATTATGACTACAAAACAATCTTAAATTTTCAAAATATTTCAAGCATGACATTATGGAAAAATTTAATGACTAAAAAAAAATTAAAAATGAACACCTAAATGAAAAAGTTATTATACCAAGAGTAATTTTTTTTAAATCTAAATGTATAGTGATTTTAAAATCTTAGCCTAAGACAACTTGGTACATTGCAATAAAAAATTAAAAATAAACTATCAAATTGACACGCAGTGTAGGCGAGCGCAACCCATTGTAATGAAAAATTAAAGACCAACCATGAAATTAACACTTTGTGGGGTAGACTCGAATCATTATAACAAAAAATTTAAAATCAACTATCAAATTGCGCATAATGAGATTGGGTTGGTAGAAAAGCATCGACACAAGCCATATATATATATATATGAGAAAACAAAAATTCAAATACGAAAAAAAAAAAAATTAAAAAATAATAACAAGTAATAAAACATAAAAAATATGACCAAAAAAAC
>APFE030525016.1:14237-46188 GCA_000404065.3 Pinus taeda
CCGTTGAAATTTTGCACTGTGGGGTGGCTCTGTGTGCACCGTGCTCTGTGTGTGCGCCGCGCCCCTCTGTGTGTGCGCCGCGCTCTGGAAACTGCCTCCAACTCACTCCAAACATGCGCTTTGTTCTCTCAATGCTTTGCAATGTTTCCCTATGCACTTGATTTGCACAATGACTTTGATTTTGGTGGAAACGTGTATAAAGGCTTTGAAGTCATGGGTTTAATTTTTTCCTCTTCAAAAACCGATTTTGCTAATGTTGTGTTTTGACACTTTTTCACTGACTTAAAGCAATACTGAATTTCACTTTTCCCTTTGAAATTTTAGCTCAAATGATGAAATTTTCAGCACTCATTGCAGGGATTGCATGACAGGGCATTTGGCCACGGAAACCATGACTGCACCTGAAGAAATCAACTGACGACTTTTTTGAAAATTTTATCACCAATGACACTGTTTGACTTTTCTTCAAAACAGAGTTTTGAAGAACAGTCGAAGTCTATCAACATGACGATGAAACTCTCTGAATCATAACTTTGTAAGGGCCTCACTCTGGCCTGCATGGCTTTGGTTGAAGACCAAATTGATTAATCCCTAGACCTAATGATCGAAAATGACTTTTGTCCTTTAAAGGACTAGACCTTGACTGTCATGGACTTTAGTGATCATTAACAAAAGACCTAAGCCAGCAGAAGCCAGACATGAGGGGAAATAACTAGCATGAACTTTTCTGTCATATTATGGCATGCCCCTAGCAGGATGCAGCTGAGTGAATGGAGCAGGACTCCTAAAAATGAAATTCATAAAGAGTTTTGATCTATGACGGAGGAATGACTAGGCTGACTCTAACATATTCTATATATTTCTCCGCTTCGCGTTGTTCTTGTTTCTTCTTCGGATATTCTCCCAAAAATATGTAACTAATAATCTATCTGCATTCGTAAAACTCCCTTTTCCCATAAAAGAATTGTAATCCAGAGTTTCAAAGATCTCAAGTACTTACCTTGTGTCCCTTTGAAAAAATTTCGTTATGCTTCATTGTAGGACACAATCGAGTCTACCGCAAACTCAATAATGAATCCTCCCAAGATGTTATCAATCCATAAATCAATGGCTCTTGAAATCCTATTGTCAGTGTTCTTGTTTCTCTATATCAATTCAGGAGTCGACTTCTTAGGTTCATCTCCTTTAAAACAGTCATTTCTCTTGGTCAACCTTGATATCCACTCATCTAGCTCAACATGAAATGAACCGAAGAAGATCTCATATTGATCTTCAAAAATATACTTCTCCAACCATCTTTCAGATGACAGATGAGAGCTTCTATTTTCTTTCTCTACAAATTCTCGTTCCTTGTGTTCTACCCAATCTTGAATTTCTTTTTTTGATTAATGCTATGTAAAAATATCCCTCAAATAGATCTCAACCCCGGCAATAGAAACATTCATTGGCTTAGGTTTGGGCTGACCCGGGTTCATATTTTACTGTGCACCAACAAAACCCTCAATCATTGGCCCTCTCGACAACGACCTGCAAGGAGATCGCAGTCTCACCTGATGTGATTATGGGTGGATGTAGAACCAGGTTTCTGCAGCCTTGAGGAATGATGTGATGTGGTATTTTTATATCTTCTTTTATAATTATCATGCATAAGTTACTTCACAGTCATACATTACTTTGCCCTATTATATTATTCACTTAAAACATACCATAAACAATACTACGCGGAAGAAAATTATAACCAAATTGCTAAACATAAAGTGGAAGATACACAATAATCATACATAAGTTATCCTCATCAAAACTTTACTTTTTATATTAAATCTTTAGAAATAGTGTACAATCCTGAACCTCCGCACCCAGCTACAGGTGTCTGCGCACTCAGCTGCAGACTTTAAGCCTTCTGCGCTCAGCCATGGAGCCTTTCCTTCAAGACCCAAAATAGATTACAAGGATAATAACTTATGCACATATCATCATCTATTCATTACTTCAACTTACATATTTTCTTCTATATATACAAATTACATCAACAGGTTACATCAAAATACCATGGTCCTCCTAGAAACAATCAAATATTGCCCAAGCTCGTTACAAAAATAAGGGACATTGACCCACCTCAAAGCCCCTAAAACATTTTGTGGCTCATAGATCTGCGGTACTGCACACTCCACTCCCCAAAATGTAGAGCTTTTACTAAAATGTGGGCCAAGTTGGGTTGCACCCAACACTGGCAGCAGTGGCTCTACAAGTGGCAAATATGTCTATCTTAAAAAATTAAACTTCTTTAGGTCTTAACTTTATCTTTATAATTGATTAAATGACCAACAATGGTAATAAGGATTTTTATCAATAAACAAGTTATGAGATAATTCACAAGATAAAGAGTGATTTCATGCAGAGATTTTTTTATCAATTAAAACTTCAAAATTTCTACTTTTCTAAGTCTTCTTGTTTAGTTGTTTAATGCTTCATTTATTTTAACAGAGATAATTGTTTCTCCTAGTGTGTTGCCAATAGTTGTAGTACTCAACAACCCCCCCTTTAATTTTTATTTTAGCCATATAAGAAAATTATGGGGACACTTTTTTGCATTTGCATGTAGGATTTGAGTATGTTTACTTCCTTTCAAGTATAATATGATTTTTATTTATAGTTTGTTTAACTAATTTTTTGTAAACATCTTAGATCAATAAATAAATCATAGCCCTTGAGACCCAGATCTTCATTATTATTATTAGTGGCTATATTTTCTAAATAGCGGCTTTGGATTTCATTCTAAAGAGGATGTGTTCTTTCCATAAAGTGGCTATGACATAATGGAACCTAATACCTTATTAATATCGAAAGATTACTTTCAAAATACCCGATATCATAAGTATTGGCCCCATTTATCAGTGGCCATAGTTTTTCAATACATATATCAGTGTAATTCCTTAGAAATCCCCGACATCCAAAGTCCCAAACTATATCAAGTGGTTGTAGTTTCTTTCCAAGTAAACAAATGGATATATGCCTAAAGGAAGGACCCACCTCGTCGCTTATTCAAAACTCAAAATATTTACAATATCCCTCCTCCCTTTATATTTTTCATCCCCTCTCTATTACAAAGGCTATCCACATCGGAGGTTTCATTTTGAAACTCTTTTAAAAACATTCTGACATCCCTTAACCACCTATCTCTGACAAGCTCCAGTTTCTAATATCCAAACCCGATATAATCATATATTTGATTTAATACGTAATCGTGTCCGCTTATCAAAACTATTTTTATGTGCTACCATGCAAAACCTATGATTGTCGATTATGTATCACCTCTAATTGCCTCTGAGCTCCGATATCCCAATCTCACCAATGTTTCGATATGCCAACATAGCATTCCGTCAATCTCCTATTTACACTCACCTCTGGTATTTGGACCCGATATGGTATTAATTCTGATCTAATTGCAATATCACATCCGTTTGATTATAGCTTTCGTAATGAGGGACCATTTGAAATCACTGATTAATGGATGTGATATTGATATTAAATTGGGTATATTGTGATTTCACGTCTGTCATATAGCAATTCTGCGTCGTATGCCATGTCACAACTATTTGAAATCATTCATTGTCGATTTGATTATGGATCCAATACACTATTTAAAAGGAATTCATTACGATATCTCATCTGATCGATCAAGATTTTTCATTTGTGACCATTATTAAAACTATCGATATCCATTTCTTCGATACCATACGATTCTCGCCACTTGTCACCTCTAGAGGGTTGCTGTTATAATAATCGATTTTTTTTTTTCATTGGTTTTATGGGGATTTTATTATGTTAAGTTTCAATTTGGTTTGTGTATGTGTTTAATAAAAGCTCTATTTTACTATAACAAGGATGAACCCAGGGTCAATAAGGAGAAGTAATAGTTTGAGCCAGGATTTCAGACGACTTTCTGCCATGTGCCCGAACACAGTTCTAAATTGAAGGGATTGTTGTAATAGAGTTTGAAAAATACCAACACCATGGCACCAAATCAATCCTTCAGCTAAAGAAATCCTCAGATTGTTGCCAAAATGTAAAATTGGTAATAGAAGTATGGAAAGAATGACTTGGAATGCCATTGGAATTTCCTAATTGAACTTCGTAATTAGTTGTTAATTCTGAAACATCCCTTCAGCATAACCATTCATTTTCTTTCAACACTGAACAATGTGTTATCCACTACATAGAGGTGTGTACGACTCCATCATCCACTTGAATTAAAGCCAATGACAGATATATGTGAGAGTGGGGAAATGAGTTGAGAGTGAAGTTGTTGCAACTACAAGTGACTACTATCTTTTACTTTAATTTTAGTATGGTTTGTTAAAACCACTTCAACATTCTATGGCATTTTTCTAGATTTATGTTTTGATTACAAACTATAATTCCCTTCATTATTATGAAGGAAGGGTTCAAAATTTTTGAGAGAAAGCTTCTAGTTTGCACTATTGTATCTTGAATAAGTCTTAATAGAAAGAAGAACCACTTCCATTTCATTTATGAGCAGAGTTAACGTTGTTGGGTATTATTATCTGAATTTCAACACTCTATTTATCATCTGAATGGTTATTGTAGTTGTGTTTTTCATATACATTTCTAAAAATGATTAAGTTTTATCACTACTATTGTGTTTAATTGAAAATGCTTAAGTATATGAATGAACAAAAATATCTGATATATGTGATGTGTTTCAACAACTAATCTAGTTAACTATTTAATTAGATTAGTCATCTTTATCTGTTTTAACCTCATAAAAGATTTGATAATCTATATTATCATGTGTAATCTAAGATCTTTATAAGTCACATATCCAGAAAGAAAAAAAGCTTTCCCATGATATAATAGTTTAAGCTTATATATTTATGTTTCTTAGTTTCACTTACATAATCAATATCACACTTATATGTATCACATTCTATTTTTATATATTTTATTAAGGGAAATTGGTCCCATAATTCTAGTCGGAGCCACCATTCCAAACGGAAAAGGAGTTTCTCTAAGTTCCTGACCAGGTGGTTTTCCGTGATGTTGAGGTAGAGGTTTTCGAGCCTTCAACATTTTTGCCGCTAGAAGGAGGGCCTTCAAACTATGAATGGAAAGAAGATCCACTCTCAAATGAAAAGACCATTTTAAGAGTCATTCTCCCTCAAAATCACCACCAACTTCCAGATCACATTCTAAATCTCCTAATCCAAGATCTGAAGTTGTTCAAAAAAACACAAAAACTCCTAAGAGAAATCTAGAGACAGTTGGCCAAACTTCTTCTCAAATACCAATTGAATCCCTAGAAGTTCACTCTTTGATCCAAAAATTGGAAGGAAATTATATTTTTGAAGAGAAAATTGTTCAAAGCAATATATCTGAAGAAAGTGTTTCCTCATCATTACAATGTTCTGGTGTATTAACTAGATCCCATAGTGAAAAACGTGGATTTAAAACTTTTGAATGAACATTAACCACTCATCGAACAAAGAAAATCACTCTAGAAACTCATTCTTCTGCCAGCGAGATCAAATCACTATTTCCCCCCTTTTACTCCTCCTCTTCAACCATCCATTTCCTCTACTTCTTTCCCTTCTTCTAATCAACTTCTCATCCTATCCATTCAGATTCCTCAAACACAATTGTCTAGTACAACTATAATTAGTAGTGCTATAGGAACATATTCCACAACGACTCAAACATCACCATCCCCTTCATTTTCTACTACTTCTTCTAATCCAAGTACTCACTGAATGGACAATAGACCATGGAATAACTCGGGGTAGTATAGATGGCTCTGCCATTACACCCTCTTCCCAAACACCCAGAGAGGTGGCTTCCTATGTTTAATCTTGATGATGACCTCCCTGCAAAGGGACATCTTCAAAATTTAATGTTAGCCATCAATCTGAATGAAGTCAGTGAAGAAGTTTCGATAGTCATACGTTTTCCATATACATTTGAATGATCTGGAGGATCCTAGTATTTTTCTCTTCCTTCTAGATCAATAACAAATTGGGATATGTTTTAAGAGATTTTTTTGTTGAAATTTGGTGATGATCGAACAACTGCCACTTTGATTAATGATTTATCAAATCTTAAAACCAATTCAAATGAAAAAATCAAATATTTTAATTCTAGATTCAACAAATTGTTGAATAAGATCCCAGCCACTTCTAGACAAGGGACCGTTGGTGCAAATTGAATGGTATATCTCTGCTCTTCCTTCAAATATTGTTATGTTTGTAGATAGAGCCAACAAAAAAAAATTTCTTGATAACATGAAAGAAGATTTGTCTATAGAAAAGTGAATCCTTCCTCTTGAAAAGCAAAATTGTGCATGATTAAAGAAATCAAGCCAAAAAAGTTGCTTTCAAGGATGAATTCAAGAAGAAAGCTCCCAAGGATCCTTTTGAATTAGAAGGATTACAAAAGGTTCTGAAAACGATGTCAAATGAAATGGTAGAAATTAAAAAACAAGTAGTTGAAACCTCTAAAAATCCATTTCGGCATTTCAAAAGGACTCAACCATCACAGTCACAACCACCTGCCATTATATCAAATGCCAAATCTCATCAAGATGATGAAGAGGAAGAATTAGATTTATCTGCTGAAGAATCCAAAGAAGAAGAGTTAGCATAAGCGTATGTCTTATGGGATTTCATCCTAACTACTTCATAAAATGAAGAAGAAGAAGAAGAGCCATTACCAGTAAGTACTTGAAGTAAGGGAATTTCTGATTCATCTCCAGTAAATCAAAAATATAAGTCCCCTGCTATCCCTAATAAGGACAAAAATGTAATTAAGAAATCTTCTACTCCTTCAGATTCTCCTCTGAATACTTCCAAATCTCCTTCTACATCCAAGACTTTGATAATCTCTGACGCTATGGAATATAATATTATTGAGGACATGAAAAAGGTAAAAGCCAACATTTCTCTTTATGAGGTTAGTAAATTAAAATATGAGCAAAATAATTTATTTAAAGAATTGAATGCAGTTCATGCTTCTCCATTACCCACTTCTGTCATTACAAAAACCTCAAAAAAGACAAGAAAACCTCCTAATGTCTCTTCAAATAAGATTCACTCATCAGACACCATTTTGATCGGAGATAGATCAAATTCCCATACTCCTCCCTTCTTATTGGCTTTTGAGATTTTTAACAAAAATGTTCATAATTTTCTAGTAGATTCTAGTGCATCATCAAATGTCATGCCTTATGAAGAATGTCTTAAATTTAATATCTCACCACAGAGATTTGTTGTTCAAATTGTTCAAATAGATCACACAAAATTCAATGTTTTGGGAGAAATAAATTTTGTTTTAATAAGATTAGCTTACAATTCAAATTTTTGTGAAATAATACATATATTACTTGTGGAGATTCCTTAATTTTATGGTCTTATTCTAAGTAGAGACTGGTTTGAAAAACTATATGGTTGCTTTGTAATTGATTGGTCACACATGTGTCCTCCTTACAATGGAAACCCCAATCAAATTTGTGTTGATAGGGAAAAACACACGAAACATTCAGTTACATATTTGATGAAGAAAATGAATCAATAATTGTTACAAACAATATTCTTGGAAATTATTCTTTTGAGTCTTTCTTTGTAAATTTTCAAGCACAAGAATATCCTTTTTTAGTTGACTTTGTTTCATCTCAAATTGAAAATTTCTCCCAAACAGATTCTTCTAAGTGTATAAGCATGACAAGATATTTTGGACCCTTTATTTTGATGGATTGAAATCTAATGAAGGAGCGAGAGCTGGTTGCATTTTTATTAATCCTCATGGAGAAAAACTATGCTAGCTTGCATATTAGAGTTTGACTATACCAATAATGTTGTTGATAATGTCTTGGTATCAAATATCTCAAATGTTTTGGTGACTCAAAAATTGTTTTCAAACAAGTTAGAAACACAATCCATTGTGTTTCTAGTCACCTTAAGCATTTTCAACCCTTGATCCAAGAACTCGCCTCTCATTTCATTGCATTCAATATAGCTCCTACTCCGAGAATACAAAATGTTAGTGTTGACCCCCTAGCAAATGTTGCTTCCAAACTCACTCCATCCGAAGATTTCAATCCAGATAGAATTTCTATTGAATTGATTTTTCGCTCCTCCATTCCGAACAATATTACTAATTGCCAAGTGTTTAATGATGATAATGACATCTTGAGTTTTCTAACATCTAAAGAGTCTTACTCTGATCAGATTATCAATGAATATGAACATGAAAAACAATTGAATAAATCTTTTGAGGAAAAATCTTTACCCAAATTTGTAGTTAAACTAAAAGATTTATATGATTTCAACGATAGGTTCAAAAGAGTAACTAATTGCAAACTTCAAATTTCAAGTCAGATATTTTAATTAGTTAACTTAGGATCTAATCATAAACCTCAAAACATCAATTTAGGCCTTGGACTTTCACCAGATGAAAGATCTGATTTTATTCATTTATTGAAAAGATAGAAGGATACATTTAAATGGAATTATGATGATCTAAAAACCTATGACACATCCATCATTCAACACACTTCCTATGTTTTCAAATGTCAAACCAATCCAAAAAAATCTCAGGAGTATCCACCCTAACTTGGAAACTCGGATTAAAACTGAATTGAATAAGCTTCTTAAATCTAAAATCTTTTTTCCAGTCAAACATTCCAAGTGGGTCTCAAACATTGTGCCAGTTAGAAAGAAAAATGGGGTATTCATATTTGTATAGATTTCAGAGATTTGAACAAAGCCTATGAAAAGGATAACTTTCCTTTGCCCCCAATGGAACAAATTTTACAATATGTTGTTGGTTCTGAATTAATGTGTTTTTTAGATGGCTTTTCAGGTTACAACTAGACTCTTGTACATCCAGATGAAAAATTCAAAACCAAATTCAGAACTAAGTGGTGAACTTACACTTATCAAAAAATGAATTTCAGACTTATTAATGCTGGGGCTAATTTCCAAAGAGCTATGGATATTTCTTTCAAAGGTTTGATCAATAAGATAGTTGTAGTGTATCTAGATGACATTACAATTTATTCCAAACAAAGAGGTAATCATTTACATGATTTAAAACAGATCTTTGAGAGATGTAGAAAGTTTGGAATCTCCCTAAATCCTAAAAAGTCATTTTTTGCTCTTGATGAAGGAAAACTTCTAGGATTTATCGTGTCTAAAAAATGAATCTACATAGATCCAGAAAGAATTAAGGTGATACCCGAAATCCCCTTACAACACAACAAAAAATCCATTCAATCCTTTATTGGACAGATTAACTCTGTTAAAATATTTGTTCCAGACTTCTCTCAAAGTGTACTTCCTTTACTGACCATGATAAAGAGAAGTCAATTTTCAAAAGGGGTTTGATCGAAAGAAAATCACTTGAGTCAATAAAGCAGGCAATCATTGATGCCCCTTCATTATCAACTCCTAATTTTTCCAAACAATTCATTCTTTATACTTTTGCTTCCCAACAATATTACGTAGCAATCCTAACCCAATCAAATGAGCAACAAATTGAAGCTCCAATTTCCTTCTTTGGTTCCAATATATAGGGATCCGAGCTTAATAATTCAGAGGTTGAAAAGAAAGCCTTTGCAGTCTTAAAATCCATTAAACATTTTAGACCTTTCCTCCTAAAAACACATACAAAAGTTATTGTGCCTTTCCCTGTTGTCAAACAATTACTTACCCAGAAAGAATTGGGAGAGAAAAGAGCCAATTGGGTTAATGCCCGTACAGGAATATGACCTAGATATTAAACCAACTAAAATTTTCAGAGGCCGAGGTTTTGGTAGTTTGATTACTAGAGTTAATGACAACTTAGCTAATGAAAATTTAAGTAACAATGTCCAACTCACAGAGATATATCCCATCGACACTGAATCTCGATATGTTGATCTTATTTTTTACTTGAAAAACCATTATTCTCCTTTAGAACTCAATTACAAGAGGAAAAGAGCTCTTAGACTCAAATCTAATCAATATCAGGTTGTCAATGATGTCTTATTTAGAAGGAATTACGATTCTGTTTTGCTGAGATGTCTAGAGAAAATTGAAGCTGAAAAGGTTTTTAGGGACTACATGGTGGACCAGCGGGTGGACACTATGGTGGAGACACCACTTCTCATTAAATTCTGCATGTTGGATACTGTTGGATGACTTTATTCAGGGACACTCATGCCTATGTTAAAAAGTGTAAAGTCTACTAGAATTCTTCAGGAAGACAGAAGAAACCAGCTTTATCATTGCAGCCAATTAACATTGACCAACCTTTTGGACAATGGGGACTAGGCATAATAGGTGAGATTGTTCCAAACTCTTCCAAGCAACATAAATACATCTTGACTGCTACAAGCTATTTCACCAAATGGGGGGAAGCAATACCCCTCAAGGTGGCCAATTCAGAGAATATTATCGAATTTATTGATAAAATCATCATTACCAAGTTTGGTCTTCACCATGCCCTTGTTTTTTATAATGCATCTTATTTCTCATTAAATTCCATTATTGAATTTTCTCTTAGAAGAGCTTTTAAACTTAAGTATTCTCCAAGTTATTACCCTCAAGGAAATGGCTTAGCAGAATCTACTAATAAAAATCTCATCATGATAATCAAAAGAACAGTTGACCAAAATCAAAGACATTAGCACAAAGCTCTAGTGTATGGAAAAGAAGTTATCATACCTCCTAATCTAGCTATTCCATCACTAGCCCTAGTCCAATCCATTGAAGAAAAACCTTCCTTTGCTTTACAATTAAGAATGACCCAGATTTTTAAATTAGATGAAGAAAGGGATAAAGCAAAATAAGTTCATACTCATCATCAACAATTGGTTAAATCTTCTTTCGATACAAGTTCATTCAATAATAAAACTTTTGAAATTGGTGATCTAGATCTGAAATTGGACAAAGCACATGAAGAAAAAGGTAAACAAACTAAGTTTCAAAGGTTATGGCTAGGCCCATTTCAGATCGTTGACAAACTAGGTTCATCAACATTTATCCTCCAAGATCTATAGGGAAAGATGGACACTCCTTTGTTAATGGGCTAGTTTTAAAAAAATATTTCACTTAAGTATACCTATCCTTTTGTAAATATGGAAATAACCACATGTATATACTGATGTGTTTAATCCTAGTTATGTTAGGTAATACACTTTTGTCTTAACATTGAAGGTCTCTTATCATCTACATGAAATTTAAATGATTAGAGAAGAGATCTTAGAAAGACTCATTATAACTTTGGAGTTTAGTTGTACATTTAACTCTGAAATCTTTATATCCTTTAAATTGTGAATGTTCCATAATTTGAAAACTTTATAAAATCTGGTTATCCCATGATTGGTCATGAAAAGATTTTCTTCAAAAAGTAAAGGATTTTTTGAAGTTTTAACATCTTTTGACTTCAATTTTCATCCATTACTCTTAAGGAGTGAATATGACTCCCCATCCACTAATTTGAAAAAGTTTCAGAGTATAATCCAAAAATATAAATCATGAAAGATAAGAGGTCTCATCATGAGCCAACTTACCCTTATCATGGGAAACTAATGATACTGACATAATCAACACTGGACACCACTATGATAATGGCTTATGTTTATTTAACCATAAGGCAAGAGGTCTCATCACGAGCCGACTTGTTCAATATCATTATAACCTATGAATGGCATTGTAACAATCTGGTTACCAAACCAGGACAATGGCTTTCAAGAAAACTTTAAAGTGGATGGGATACTAGTATGTCTTTGGTTAAATGGTAATCTTGTTGAGGTTATGGATGTTTGTTGGCAGCAGTGGCTCTACAAGTGACAAATAGGTCTATCTTAAAAAGCAAAACTTCTTTAGTTCTTAACTTTATCTTTATAACTCATTAAATGACCAACCGAGGTAATAAGGATTTTCATCAATAAACAAGTTATCAGATAATTCACAAGAGAAAGAGTTCCTCTATTAAGAGAAATTGTCATCAATTAAAACTTCAATATTTCTAATTTTCTAAGTCTTCTTGTTTAGTTGTTTAAAGCTTCATTTATTTTAACAGATATAATTATTTCTCCCATTGTGTTGCTAATTGTTGCAGTACTCAACAACCCCACATTTAATTTTTATATTAGCCATATAATAAAATTATGGGGACCCTTTTTTGCATTTTCATGTAGGCTTTGAGTTTGTTTACTTCATTTCAAGTCTAATATGTCTTTTACTTAAAATTTGTTTAAGTTTTTCTAAACATCTTAGATTAATGAATAAATCACAGCCCCTGAGACCCAAATCTTAAATATTATTATCAATGGCTATATTTTCTAAATAATGGCTTTGGATTTTATTATAAAGTGGATGTGTTCTTTCCATAAATTGGCTATGATGTCACGAAAACTCGGGACTTATTAATATCGTAAGATTCCTTTCAAAATCCATGATATCATAAGTCCTGGCCCCATTTATCGGTGGATGTAGTTTTTCAATACATATATTGGAGCTTTGATATCAGAGAAATTCCTTGGAATCCCCGATATCCAAAGTCCTGAACTATATCAAGTGGTTGTAGTTTCTTTCCAAGTAAACAAATGGATATATGCCTAAAGGAAGGACCCAGCGCAATGCTTATTCAAAACTCAAAATATTTGTGATATCCATACTCCCTTTATATTTTTTGCCCCCTCTCTATTACAAAGGCTAGCCATATCAAAGATTTCATTTCAAAACTCTTTTAAAACATTTCTGACATCCCTTAACCATCGATCTCTGATAAGCTCTAGTTTTCGATATTGGGACCGGATATAATCATAGATTTGATTTAATACAAAATAACATCTTCTTATTCAAACTATTTTTATGTGCTACCATGCAGAACCTCTGATTGTCAATTATGTATCACCTCTGATTGGCTCTTATCTCTAATATCCTAATCTCGTCAATGTTATGATATGCAACCAAATCATTTCGCTAATTCCCAATTTACACTCATCTCCAATATCCGGACTAGATATGGTATTAAATCTGATCTAATCACAATATCGTGTTTGTTTAATGAGAGATTTTGTAGCGAGGGACCATTTGAAATCGTCGATAAATGGATGTGATATGGATATTAAATTGAATTGATTATGATTTCGCGTCTGTCACATCGCAAGTTTGCAGGGTATGTCATGTTGCAACTGTTTTAAATCACTTATTGTTGATTTGATTTTGGATCTAATACACTATTTAAAAGGAATTCATTATGACATCAAATCCGCTCCATCAACGTTTTTCATTTGTGCCCATTGTTAAAACTGTCGATATTTATTTCTCCAATACCATACGATTCTCGCCACTTGTCATATCTAGGGGGTCATTGAATGTCTATTTTCATTGGTTTTATGGGGATTTTATTATGGTAAGTTTCAATTCGGTTTTCATCTGTTTTTAAGAAAATATCTGTTATACTATAACAGGGATGAACCCAAGGTCGATAAGGAGAAGTAACAGATTTAGCCAGGATTTCCGAAGAATTTCTGCCATGTACAACAACGCAGTTCTAAATTGAAGGGATTGTTGTAACAGAGATTAAAAATACCAACACATGGGAAACAAATCAATCCTTTGACTAAAGAAATCCTCAGATCATTGCCAAATGTAAAATTAGTAATAGAAGTATGACAAGAATGACTTGGAATGCCATTGGCATTTCCTAATCAAACTACATAATCAATTGTTGATTCTGAAATGTCTTTCCAGCATAATCATTCATTTTATTTCATCACTGAACAATGTGTTATCCATTGCATAGAGGCGTGCATGATTCCATCATCCACCTAAATTAAAACCAATGACAAATATATGCGAGAGTGGGGAAATGAATGGAGAGTGAAGTTGTTGCAACTACAAGTGACTATTGTCTTTTACTTTAATTTTAGTATGGTTTGTTAAAACCACTTCATCATTCTATGGCACTTTTTTTATTTATGTTTAAATTACAAACTATAAATCCCCTCTATAGTTATGAAGGAAGGGTTTGGAATTTCTGTGAGAAATATTCTAGTTTGCGCTATTGTATCTTGAACAAGTCTTAATAGAAAGAAGAACCACTTCTATTTCACTTATGAGCGGAGTAACGTTGTCGAGTACTATTATCTGAATTTCAACACTTTGTTTATCATTTGAATGATTATTATAATTGTTTTGTTCATATACATTCTGCGAATGATTAAGCTTTATCACTACTGATGTGTTTAATTGAAAACTCTTACGTATATAAATGAACAAAAATATTTGATATATGTGATGTGTTTCAACAACTAATCTAGTTAACTATTTAATCATATTAGTCATGTTTATCTGTTTTAACCTCATAAAATATTTGATAATCTATATTATCATGTTTAATGTGAGATCTTTATAAGTCACATATCTACAAAAAAGCTTTCCCAGAATAGAATAGTTTAAATTTGTATATTTATGTTTCCTAGTTTCACTTACATAATCAATCCCACACTTACATATATCACGTTCGCTTTTATATCTTTTATTAAGGGAAACTGGTCCCATAATTCCAGTCAGAGCCACCATTCCAATCTGAAAAGGAACTGCTCTAAGTTCTCTATCGGGTGGTTTTCCCTTATGTTGAGGCAGAGATTTTCGAGCCTTCAACAAAATCCTAAAATCGCAACCCTGATGGATGAAACTAGATCTGAGATCTTCTATATTGTTCCTATGAGAAACCAATGTACGAGTCTAACCATGTGAATCAATGAGCTCGAGTCAAACATGGTAGGAACCATCTGATTAGAGGCCAATGATGTAAGTTGTTAACAGACGCAAAATAAACAATGGATGATGTTAATAAATCTCAAGGTACTATGGTACAACCAATATGGTGTGAATAAATGAGTTGATGTTGAACATCACATAGAACCTTTTGGTTGAAGGCCATTGGTGTCAGCATGTCACCAAGAGCGAGGAAACTTTCCATTGATGTATGCTAGTACCAAGGTAACAAAGGTGTGTTTCTAAGTCAACTTCCTAGATGATGTGTTGATGTCAACAGGAAGCAACCCATTGTAGGAGGGCCTTGATGTATCCACCAATAATGACATGAGATGGGTATCATGACTGAGACAGAATGATTAGAATGATGTTGATATGGAATTGGATGAGGAAAGGAAGACATGAAATGAAGGCTTAAGAGTATTGTAGTAGAGATCAACTGAATGACTTCTCTTGAACACATCGGAGACACTGAATGGAGTTGGAAGCATTGACCCAAAACCAAAATGGAGGCTCTGAAAATGGTATGATAATTAAAAGAGAAGCAGATTACCCAACCCAACAACCATGAAGATGAAGTGGAAGAGTTTTGTTTTCAAGAGTGACTCACCGCTATTAGAAAAATGGAATCCCTTGTTTACCCAACTTTCCCAACCATACTGGTCAGTACCTCTTTATTTTTTAAAAATCTTGAGGAGGATAACATATGTTTGATTTGTAAGTTCATCCTTCGGATGAATCCCTCCGATAGCAAACCCTGATAAGGAGTGATTCAACCTTGTCATGTTTGACAAGTCCATCACGAGTCAAACGAAGGTAAAACTAGACATCTTTTTCATGTTTAGAGAGTTTTAAAAAGAGGCGAAACAGAAAACTCCAAATGTCACTTTTCATAGGTAATCCCTTAGGTTTTAAGAAGGTAGAAAATAATACCCAAGATAACCTCTTAGCCATGTTCGACTAAGGTATTCCTTTTTTGTAGCTAGTCTATCTCAATCAAAAAAAGGTTAAACTTATATTGAGTAGACGTATTTTCATTTACTTTTATGAGTTCGAAAAGACAAGTGCTCGATAATCTTTTCATATTTTGGGGGTTTGAGAAGAGATAAAAGAGGACTCCTCCTGGAGGAACAAGTGGAATAAAGGGTAGCAACTGGTTTAGGTCATGATGGAACTACTCAAAACGCGTAGAGATTAAGAGGTTGGCTAATAAGACCACTCATCATAGCGGTTCCTTAGGAAAGGGTAAAACAACCAAGTGAAAGTGTATGATTGGCCAAGTAGATGGTGACGATGGAATGAAAAAGGAAAGGCTCATCTAGTAGAAAACAAGCTGATAAAAATGGAAATCACGAGTGATAAAATGTGAATGGTTTCATTTTTACAAAATCTTGAAACATGGGAAACTATGCTTGAAATTGGTTTCATTTTTTTACAAGCTTGAAACATGAGAAAAACTATGCTTGAGAGTGGTTTCATTTTACACAAGCTTGAAACATGGGAAAACTATGCTTGGAATAAGTTTGCATGTCCCCAACATAATGACTCAATTCAAGGTACATGCTCCTGAACCTTCATTTCATTCACCTATGTAGGCTATTGGGTACTAACAGGTGGATGGAATAAAGGTTCATTTATGAGATCAAGTGAAAGACTTGACTAGGAATTTATGAGATCTAATCAAAGCTCTAATTAGAAGGGGATTTGTTTCATTTTTAAATGAGCTTGACACAAGAAAAGAACTATACTCATGACACCTTGTTTCATTTTTTAACGAGCTTGACACAATACAAGGAATTCTACTCAGGGAACCTTTCTTCATTTTTAAGGAGATTGACACAAGAAAAGGAACTTTTCTCCAAGGACGTTGTTTCATTTTTTAACGAGCTTGACACAAGAAAATGAACTTTGCTCGAGAATAAAATCATAGCCTCCAAGAGACCATGGCTTACAATACGTTCTCATCAGATGGAAGAATAATGCTCTGGAAGGGATCAAAGGATCAAATGGAAAGATCGGACTCAAATGCCCCCAGTGAATGATACACCATATCACCTACTAGATCATCAAAATACGTGGGCATGGAACATGTTGCCACATAATTAACCTGTTGTGGGGGAGATATCGCTTTCATATAAGGACCATTTCAAGAAGTTGGTTGATGGAGAGTCAAATTAGGACCAATGACCGAACGTTGGCCAATAGGCATGATTCTTCCTTCATGCAGGAAACACATCACATGAAAGAGTGAAGAGATAAGAGCTCCCATGCCATAAACATAGTAATGCCCACGGAGTAAATTAAAAGTAACCTTACTTTCTTTAACTCCCATCCCGGGACAATTCACTCTAGTTGTTGGTTCTCGGTGCTCCACCCTCAGATGGAAAGAAAGTGATTCGCCTGGGGTACTCCTTCTCGTGCTGGGTAAAATAGATAGGGGGCCAGCTTGCAAGCTTTGGTGAGCCCTCCAAAGGACCTTGGACTACCATCACATCGATATTGACAGTCTTTCCTCCCAAAGTAATAGGCAACCTAGGAAGGATCCATAATGGTTGATTAGTTCCTCTGTTAAAATCCAACAGATTTTGGGTAGTAGACACAAGTTGTGGAGAACCTAAATCTTTCCAAGTAGTTGAGGACATAATACTAACAAATGCGCCTTCATATATGATTTTTCTCGGTACAACCACATTATAAGCATGTACTATTATCTGAAAGGGAACATAAGGAGGAAGACAATATCCTGTCAGTCGACTCCAATCAAAGGAAGTGACCATACTACTCGAAGGGGTTGTTGTGGGAACGGGAGAACTGCCCCCTTTTTCTATGGGAATGGGAGGATTTCCCCCTTGTGCCATTGGAATGGGAGGATTGCCCCCCAGTTCTTTGGAATCTGAAGAAATGAGAAGAACCTGAGTGGTATGAAGTTCACTCTCTACGGGAAAGGTACGATGAACTTAAGGTGAAATCAGGTTAGCCATTTCCTCGACTAATGGTTGGTCAGGAGCAGACTCATGAGATTCACATTCAAAGAGAGTGGGATTGATGAGAGATGGATTTGAATCAATCACTTCATCAACTAGTGGAGGATTGGGAGAAATATTTCGATAACTAGCCGAAAGACGAGGTTAAGAAGTTGTAAGGTTTTCCAACACTTTTGAGGCTTCATCCATATAAGGAAAAAGGTGAATAGGATGATTCCCTTCACATAACTTACAGGGAAATTTGACTTTACCCTTTTTCCATGGACCTTACTATCGCTAGTTGAGGCATTGTCACCAACATGATCTTGAGAAGCTGATGAAAAAGGTTGATGTGAACCTGTGGACCACACTTCTAATATCTTGGGAATACCAAGACAATCTCTAAGAAGGTCGTCACCCTTAAATAACTTGCAATGGAATTTAACTTTACGGTCCTTATTGGAATACTTTTCCATACTAGTTGCATCTATAGCAATGGTTTCTTGGTTTTCCCCTGCTTATTTTTCTTCTTCTTCTTTGTCCCTTTCTTCTTCTTCTTAGCTTCCTGGTTACTAGAATCAAGACTTTCACTAGGAAAAGAGGAAGAAATGGATGAAGAAATACTAAGAAAAGAAGGAAAAGGACCAACTTTAGGATCAACATAAAGGTGATGTTTTTCAGGTGGAGGAGAGCTTGGTTGAGAAGCAGTTTAAACATTCGAAACCACGGGGGTTGAAAATAACCAAACTGACAAACCAATTGTAAATCTAGGAAGGGACAATGTTGCCATATAAGGAGCACCAATATTTCCAAAAGAAGGAAAAGAACTAGGATTCCTGTCAGAAGGGTTCCCTTGATTGGTCGACTCTGGAATTGTTGCCATTAGTCTCAACCTAAGACCCACTAAGGAGTTTTTCCACGGGGAGGATGTTGTTTTGCGATCAATTAATTGATTTTAGAAATTAAAGACACAAAAAAAAACAAAGGGGTAACTAGGCATAAAGGTTTACGAAGAAACCATGAACTGCAATATACACCTTGGCGAACTAAGGACTTAACATAAGACAACCAATCTCCATGAATTTTGTGTTTGTTGTATCATGGTTTACAAGGCGAGAGACTCGGTTAACTATGGATGGATAGCAACCTATTGGGGACTCCCAAAATGTTCACGATGGTACATGGGAGTGTAGTCTATAGTAGTGTTGTCTAATGCATAATTGTTCGATGAGAGCATTCCCATATACTTTACATGTGTGGAGCGCCACCAATATACACAAAGGTATGTGGAGAATGATACTATACACTTGCGTACGTAGAATGAGATTTCACCCCAGGATGCAATGTTGGAAAACAACGACAACTCCTACGTTTAAAGATGTTGGAACACGTCTCTAGCCTAGACCTCTAGATGTTTGCGTTAATGTTACAAATGCTCCTTAGGTTCATTAGATAAATATTACTATATATCTTTAATTGTGTTTAAGTTTTGGGGCTCACCACGAATGTCACATGAATATCCTAAAATGAAAATCTAGCATGCAAAAATAGAATTATTTTCTCTTTCAATGAAAATATAGCTAAGGAAGGGAGGAAACAATCAAGATGCAACACACAATATGTAGCAAAAAAGATGCAATATGTAATTTCCCTTTCGATGCAACCGTCCCTATGCTAATGCACATGCAAAACCCTAAATGCCAATGCAAAATTTTTCTTTTCACCACACTTAATTTTCAAAATGAAGAAAACTAAGATCCAAATGTTCCATTACCAATTCAATTACACTTTTCAAAATGAGGAGTAGAACAATAATTCATCTAAGTGATCAACAATCAAACAAAATCAGCTTGCAAGCGATCAAATGATAAGAACAAAGAAAATTCAAAACCAATTCTTACCAAAGGCAAGAAACACAAATGCAAACCAAATGGAGGCTTTATAGAGACCACAAGACACTCAAGGCTCAGGGAAGTTCAGCTGGAAGTAGGGTGACCAAAAGGAGGCTCAATAACTAAGGCAAAATTTGTGCAAAAACAAGGACCAACATTGGTGCAGAAGAGGCACCAGTGTGTTGTAACGCTGGTACAGAGTGGGTTGGGTGAGGTGCAACATTCATCATGTACCTCGAATTGAGTCATTATGTTGGGGGCATGCAAACTTATTCCAAGTAGAGTTTTCCCATATTTCAAGCTTCTGTAAAAATGAAATCACTCTCAAGCATAGTTTTTCTCATGTTTCAAGCTTGTAAAAAAATGAACCAATTTCAAGCATAGTTTCCCATGTTTCAAGCTTCTGTAAAAATGAAACCATTCCCATTTATCCCTCGTGATTGCCATTTTTATCATCCTATTTTCTACCATATGAGCCTTGGTTTCTTCATGCCATCGTCACTATCTGCTTGGCCAATCATACGCTTTCACTTGGTTGTTTTACCCTTTCCTGAGGAACCGCTGCAATGTGTGGTCTTATTAGCAAACCTCTTAACCTCTACGTGTTTTGAGTAGTTCCATTGCGACGAGAACCAATTTCTACCCTTTATACTACTCGTTTCCCAATGGAGTCGCCAATTTGTTATACAAGATTTATGATCGCAGACGAAAGTATCTCCCCTAGGTCGGTGGCTAACCTAGAACAATAGAGAGACAAGGAACCCAATGGTTTTCCTTAAAGTAAATAGATGACCGAGTGAGGCCTACCTGGAATCTGTCACACACTTCGCTGCTTCTTTAGCTTGGAAGCTCCAATTCCATCTCCGAATGCCAAAATTATAACCTACACAATTAGATAGCACAAGCCAAGAAACTACAAGATATATGTAGTATCATCTAAATACTTCATTCAATAAATCAACATGGTATTGAAATATATGAAATAACAACATCACATATAGGAAAACAATGAATTATTTGCATTAATATAAATGGAAGGAGATTACAACCATAAATAGCAGTTCATCTTATACAAGAGATCCTCCAAGTTGTAGATTTGTTCTCTCCTTGTCACAATATGCACCTTCAATCAGCCTAAATGCATGAGATACTAACCACTCATTGCAGCAACATAAGGGCATAATCACTCTTCAAAAGCCAACCCCCAACCACATAGAAGGTTCATAATATGTGTAAGTTGGGAGTTCTTATCCAATTACCAATCTAAGATTTGAGATTGACCTTTGATGGAGGGATAGGATCAAAGAATAAGTGGTGAAAACTCCAAAGTAGGGTAGGATCTGAATGTTTTATAAAAGGTAAGTAGTTAAAATAGATTTTGGAAACTCCTAGAAGGGGAAGCTTCCAGAATCTCAATCATTCTCTCGGATTTCTAGAACTAATGTAGGTGCAAAGGGGAGCAAGTTGTTTGTGGTAGCACAAGCACAAAGAAGGACTAGGTGGGGTGAAATGCTCCATCAGTGGAGCAGAGGGTGCGTTGGTCCTGGGAAATAGGATTCTGACACAAAAATTGCAAACAAGACTCAATGTAGTCACTTCCTAGGTCTGTTCTTGGTTGGATGATACAACAAAGGTCTATCAAGGAGGTAATAAAACACAATGGACAAGGAAACCACCAAGCGAATACTATGTTCCCCAGTATGGTCGCCAATTTTTTATATGAGATTTATGACTGCAGACAAAAGTATCTCCCCTAAGTTGGTGCCTAACCTAGAACAACAGAGAGACAAGGAACCCAATGCTTTTTCTTAAAGTAAATAGATGACAAAGTGAGGCCTACCTAAAATCTATTGCACATTTTGCTCCTTCTTTAACTTGGAAGCTCCAATTCCAGCTTCAAATGCCAAAATTAGAACCTACACAGTGAAATAACACGAGACAGGAAACTACAAGACCTATGCAGTATCATCTAAGTACTTCATTCAATATATCAACATGGTATTGAAATATAGGAAATAACAACATTACATATAGGAAAACAATGAATTCTTTGCATTAATATAAATGGGCGGAGATTACAACCATAAGTAGTAGTTGATCTTGTAGAAGAACTCCTCCGAGTTGTTAATTTGTCCTTTCCTTGTCCCAATATGCACCTCCAATCACCCTAAATGCATGAGATAATAACCACTCACTACAATAGCATAAGGGAAAAATCACTCTTCAAAAGCCAACTCTCAACCACATAGAAGGTTGGGAATATATAGAGAAGTAGGGTAAGTGAGGAGTTTTTATCCAATTACCAATAGAATGTTTGAAATCCACCTTTGATGGAGGGATAGGATCAAAGGATAAGTGGTGAAAACTCCAAAGTAGGGAAGGATAGGATCCAAATGTTTTATCCAAGGTAAGTAGTTGAAACACCTTCTGGAAACTTCTAGAAGGGGAAACTTTCGAAATCCCGATCATTCTCCTAGATTTGTAGAACCAACGCAGGTGCAAAGGGGAACAACCTGTTGGTAACCAACGTAGGCCACGGTGGAGAAAAATGTAGGTGATCGCACCCTATTAGGCATACAGGGAGCGTCGGTCCTAAAACTGGCTCAAATGATGCAATTTAGGGCTGAAATTCTAGAGGATGAAGGGAACGTGCTTAGGGATTTGTGCAAGATAGGGACAAGGGGGAATAGGATGTTGATTGATCCCGTTAGGAGGCTCATTGATAAGATGTGGCAAAATGGTCTATAACAAGCCTATTTGTATTGATGAAGGTTTCAGGAATCCCTTGGTGGATATATGGTAAAGCTTGAGGAAGCCTTGATTGGTTCTGTTGTGATTCCCACATTCATGTTTGGAATAGGGCACAGGGTTGATTGGCTAAAAGAAAGATTTAGTTTAGCCCAATTTATGGTTAGGTGGTCCGTGGAAGTCCTTGACTTGGTTGGTTTATACATACATTAATAAGAACTCTTTTACCCTTGTATTTCATGTATAAATGTACTTGTTAATATGTGGATTTTATGGTTGTTCTACTCTTCATTATTTTGTTGATTATATGTTGGTTATAAGCGTGATTTATGACATACTTTGGTTATGGATCTCATCATGATTTGATTAGCACATGAAATGTGAAAGATATGACATAATAGATGATAATGTAGCTATTGTGATAAGGCATCAACTCTTCTTGACGATTCTCAGATAAGTATGAGACCCTATGCTCAGATCTATGATTATGACTAATAGATTACATGTTTGTGGTATGTTTGATGAAATGTATTTCATGGCTAGTAGGGGTCAGGTCAATGGCTTGTACCAATGTTGCATTAGTAGCCTTAATTCATTGTTATTTATCATTTTTGTAAGTTTCATGAAGTTCTGGGCAGAGGCCTGAGACCTAGCCCTGAAAAACTGGCATAGAATCTAGCGTCGTTGGCTTGGAACTGCATGAAGAAGGCCATAGTTGCATGCATGTCTTGCTGTGGGAGCAACTGGAGGGTCTCAGTCACATGCATGGATCGTCATGGGAGCATCTAGGGGTATAGCTCAGCAAAATGACACATTGTCTTAGGGGTTGGGCCCCTGCAAGGGTTGGTTGTCTCCTGAAGGTTTTGTAGCTCTTGAGATATTGCTTTTGTTTTTTTGGTTCCATTTCCTTAACTGTACATGGAGAGTTGAATCACATCATAGTAACTCTTTTGTAACATGTTTACCCTGGTAGACCGATTAGCTTGGGTAAATGTGGAAGGAGGGTGTTGATGATGTTCTCATTTTTGGGGAAGGCTCGGCCACTGATTGGGAAGATTACTCACATATTTTCAAACTTTTATGCTTTTCCACACACTTGGAAATTAACACAAATAAGTCTTCCTTTTATCACTTCAACACTCAGCGACAGGTCATCTAAGATGTGGTAAACTTTCTCCCATTTAAGTTGGGATCCATGGCATAGGGATTCACTTACTTGGGATATCCAATAAAGACAAATTGTTATCAAGCCCATGACTCGCTTTGGCTTGTCAAACACGTTGAAAAAAGAATTAGTGTTTGGTGCTACCGCGAACTATCTCTTGGTGGCATAATGGTTCTCTCGAAATCTCTCCTTGAGGGCATGCCTGTTTACTCGTTAACCCTTTCTAAAATTCCCAAATCCATTATTAACAAAATTAGGCAGGCTAGCTTCAACTTCCTAAGGACAAGAAAGAAATCAACGGACGTCATTCATCTGGAAAAATGGGAATTATTGTCCATTCCAAAACATCTTGGAGGTTGGGGCTTTAAAAACCTCAATTTTTTTGGTTTTGCCCTTATAATGAAAAGTATTTGGAGGGATGCTACTAACTTTGGCCTTTGGAGCAATTTCAATAAATGATAAATATTTGCAAAATAGACCCCTTAAGGAGTGGATCCAACCAAGTTTTACTTACAAATCTCTTTCATGGCCTCCCTCATGGAAAGGGATACAAATGGTTGTTCCATGGCTAACTAAAGGATTAACATGAAAGGTTGGCAATGGTTAGAATATAATTCTTGGGAAAAGTTCGTTCTTGGGAGGGCCTTTGTGCCATATACTCTCCATGAATCTCATAACCGCTCTTCACTCCAAAGGTATATTCAACCTTGATCAGGCTTTGAGGGGCAGGTTTGAAGATATGTTGTTCGGAAACTGGAAATGAATGTTGATTTAGACTTACAGGGTTTCTTAGCCTTGGAGTGGAATGCTTTCATCAAGGTCCTCATTTCCAACGTAATTTTTTTATTTGATGTTGATGACTCCATCGTGTGGTGTGGGAACAAATCTTCAAATCATCCTTCAACAAAATTAGCATATGATTACATCTTCAGCAGGACCACCCTTACGCCCTCAAATTGGTGGACCACAAAACTTTGGCACTGGCCAATTCCCTTGAAGCTCGAGTGTTTTGTTTGGCTTCTACTGGAGAATGAAGTTCTCACCTGGGACAATCTCTTACGCAAAGGTTTTTGTGGTTGCCTCTTTTCAAATGGCTTTGAGATTGTCCATCATCTATTTTTCCAATTCTCTTTCTCCAAGTTGTTATTGTTCGAGGTGTTGTCATTTTTCTATTCGCTAGAGCCCAGTCCCTTGTCCTCCATATCTGAAAGCCTTCAATGGTGGAATCAAACGATGGGCCCCTTTAAATCCCTTCCTATCTTCGTAGCTTGGGGCATATGAAAGGTTAGAAACAAGTTCATTTTTGAAAACTGCCCTAATTCTTCCTCCTACATTTTGCCTCAGATAACTGGTTTTTTCAGGGACTATTAGAGGTCTCCTCCGCCCAAACCTACTAGACCCTTTTGTTTCCCCTCCATCTCCAGCTCTACACATCTTGGATTCTTTGACGGAGCATCCCAAAACTCTCAGTGTGGAGCCCGGGCACTTATACATATCATTGGGTCCTCCTCCTTCCATATTTGGGCCAACTTTGGACTAGCTCCAATACAAAAGCTGAAATCTGTGTTGTTTGGGTGCTTCTATTATTGGCTTCTTCCCTCCATATTTCCTCCGTGTAGGCTATTCGAGATTCAAAATGTATCATAGACTAGATCTTGGGCAAATCACATCTACAATTTATGTGTTTAAGTCACTAGATGGACTGGATTCAGCTTTAAAGGCTAAATTCCTTGTCCTCAAATTTCAGCACATTTATAGGACGTGGAACCAAAAGGTGAAAGCTGCTCTCAAAAAGGGCCCCGGGGGTTGAGGAAGGCCTCATCTTTTTTGAAGAGATCAGAAATTCACATATTATAAACAATGGACATCTCTCTAATGAAGTTAATGTAAAGAATGACTGTGTTATGGTAGGTCTCCTCTTCTCTCCCTTGTCTACGAATTGTGTTGGATGGATATGTCCCAAAATTTCTTCCCTGCTTTTACATGCCTGTACCCCTTTCCATCTTCCAATCAAACTTCATTCCATTGCACCCATCTTTCTTTTCATTTTCATGCTCTTCGTCCTATTCCCACTTCCATTGTTGTTGCAGAGCGCCGTAGGAATAAACTGAATAACACCATACAAGTTTCGGAATGTGCGGATGTACAGATAGAAAAACAGAGGGATGCTCTCATATGGAAGGAGAGGATCAGAGATTATGTGAAAAACGGAATCTGGGACAAAGCCCTGAGGATGTATTATCAAATGCAACGCTCAGGGATAAACCCCGACAAGTGGGTATTTCTGTCTGTAATCAAAGCATGCAGCAGCCTATCAGATGTCCAGGCAGGCACGAAGGTTCACGAAGATATCATCGCAGGGGGGTTTGAGTCAGATGTATTTGTGGGTACTGCACTGGCCTCAATGTATGCCAAGTGCGGGAGATTAGAGAATGCACGCCAAGTGTTCGAAAGAATGCCTGAACAAAACGTTGTGTCTTGGAATGCTATGATTACTGGTTATTCTCAGAATGGCCAACCCCATGAAGCCTTGGCATTTTTTAATGAGATGCAAGCCCAGGGTATAAAACCCAATTCAAGTACCCTGGTTAATGTACTTCCTGTGTGTGCCGATTTATTTGCGCTGGAACAGGGTATGCAGATCCATGGTTACATAATAAGAAATGGATTTGAATCTGATATTGTTGTGGGCACTGCAATTATAGACATGTATGCCAAATGTGGATATGTTAGTATTGCCCACAAATTGCTTGAAAGAATGCCCAAACAAGATGTTGTTTCATGGACTGCAATAATTGCTGGTTATTCTCAAAATGGCCATTCCCATGAAGCCTTGGCAGTGTTCAATAAAATGCAAGTTCAGGGTATTAAACCCAATTCAGTTACCATAATTAGTGTTCTGCCTGCGTGTGCCAATTTACTGGCTCTAGAACAAGGTAAGCAGATCCATGGTTATGCAATCCGAAGTGGATTTGAGTCTAATATTGTTGTGGGCACGGCTCTTGTTGACATGTATGCCAAATGTGGGAATGTTGACATTGCCCACAAATTGCTTGAAAGGATGCCTAAACAGGATGTTGTATCATGGACTGCAATAATTGCTGGTTATTCTCAAAATGGCCATCCCCATAAAGCCTTAGCCTTCTTCAATGAAATGCAAGTCCAATGTATAAAACCCAGTTCAATTGTGATAGTCAATGTTCTTCCTGCATGCGCAGATTTATTGGCTCTGGAACAAGGTAAGCAGATCCATGGTTATGCAATACGAAATGGATTTGGATCTGATGTTGTTGTGGTTAATGGACTTGTAAACCTGTATTCTAAATGTGGCAATGTTAAAGTTGCCCACAAATTGCTTGAAAAAATGCCTGAACAAACTGTTGTGTCATGGACTGCATTAATTGCTGGTTATACCCAAAATGGCCGCCCACAAGAAGCCTTGGCATTCTTCAACAAAATGCAAGTCCAGGGTATAAAGCCTAACTTAATCACCATAGTTAGTGTTCTTCCTGCATGTGCCAATTTATTAGTTCTAGAACATGGTAAACAGATCCACTGCTACGCAATAAGAAGTGGATTTGAATCTGATGTTGTTGTGGGGACTGCACTTATAGACATGTATGCCAAATGTGGGAGTCTTAACATTGCCTACAAATTGTTTGAAAGAATGCCTAGAAAAAACGTTGTGTCATGGAATACAATGATTCTGGCCTACGGAATTCATGGATATGGTGAGGATGCTCTGGCTCTTTTTTCCCAAATGCAAGAGACAGGAACAAAGCCGGATCATATCACGTTCACTGCTATTTTGACTGCCTGCTCTCATGCAGGGTTGGTCGACCAGGGTCGCCGATACTTTCAGTGCATGATATCAGATTATGGACTTTCACCTGTGCTGGAGCACTATGCATGCTTGGTTGATCTTCTTGGGCGTGCAGGGCATCTAGATGAAGCTCATGACATTATCAGAAAGATGCCATTTGAGGCCAACGCAGATGTGTGGGGAGCCTTGCTTGGGGTATGCAGAATTCACTGCAATATTGAGCTTGGAGAACAAGCAGCAAAACACCTTTTTGATTTAGAACCAAACAATCTGGGATATTATGTACTGTTGTCAAACATCTATGCTGATGCACGCAGGTGGGAGGATGTAGTAAAGTTGAGAACAATGATGAAAGAAAGGGGAGTGAAGAAGCCACCAGGGCACAGTGTTGTTGCAGTACACAGAGAGGTTCAAACATTCCAAGTGGGAGATAGATCCCATCCTCAATCTGAAAAAATTTATGCAACATTAGAAGCCTTATATGGGAAAATGAGGAAGGCAGGCTATGTGCCTGACACAAATCTTGTGTTGCAGGATGTGGATGAGGAAGCGAAGGTGAATATTCTATGCAGTCATAGTGAGAAACTAGCCATTAGTTTTGGGATCATTAATACAAGCCCAGGCACCCCAATACGTATCATGAAAAACCTTCGTGTGTGTACTGACTGCCACAATGCCACGAAGTTCATCTCCAAGATTGTTGCGCGAGAAATTATTGTGAGAGATGCAAACCGATTCCACCATTTTAAAGATGGTTTGTGTTCTTGCAAAGATTACTGGTGATGGTTGTTGAACCAAACATGAATATGCTTATGCTTTTGTTTTGCATACGATTCCTTTGTTAGGTCGAGTACAATCTATGCACAAGGAGAGGCATGTGTTGACTCAAAATTGGGTGAGTCTTTTGTAGGATGCTAAGCTCAAAGCCATAAATAATATGTTTATAAACAAACTCACTAATATAATTCTGTCAAATAATTGACATAACATAGTACAGGGTGGATGTACAATCTATAAAATATTTAAGTATAAGATATGTACCTTGGAATGATTGTTTTCTGTACATTCTATAGTATATTTAACTTTAACTTTAAGATATGTAGGTTGGAAGGATTGTTTTGTGTTGTATGGTTTATGAATCTATGAGATCTGCAATGCAAAAAGGGTCATACACGCAATTAGATGTTGGCAGTACAAGTTTAATATTACTGTTTTGTAATATAGTTATTTCATAGGTGAGGTTAAGATTATAGGTGAGGTTAAGATTACATAGGTGATTTTAATGAAATCAATTAAATGAAAAAAATTTATGAGTAGAAATAGAAAATGAATATATTGGTGATTATGAAAAGATAGATTTAAAACATTTTCATTTAGATTATAAAGTGAATTATATTTATATTTATAATATTATATATGATAATTTGTTTATAGTATATAAATAATTGTAGGATTTTTTTAAGTCCCAAGGGTTAGCCCAATCGGTCAAGACGGGGCCTCGCCAGATGGGAGGTCACAAGATCAATTCTCGAAAGCTCTTGGGGCCAGGGCTTGAGTAGGCTGCTGGGCGTCAAGCCTAGATTTTTCCAGTGGACGTAGCGCCACCCGTTGACCGAAGGTGTCCATGAACCATGCGCGAAAAAAATAAATAAATAAATAAATAAATTGTAGGATTTTTTTAGAGTTGGGGATAGGTTTTTTATTTTTTTAATTATTTGTTAAGAAATGCAATTTTATGTGCTAAACTTTTTTTTTGTTTTTCTTTTGCTATTTTATTTAATAGAGTAGTTATAAACAATATATGACATGTTCTTTTACAATTCTTGAAGTGAATTATATTTTTATCATTTTCATGGTATTTGATACGAGGGTTGATGGCATATCTTGCTAAAATGACACTTTGGATAGTGAAATTTTATGTGTGCTTTTATCTAGGCCAACTAAATGTTTTGACTATGCATTTGTAAGAATAAGCAAGGCATTGGACTCTCGAATAGAACAGAGAATGCAAACATGTTTTTCCATGGTTCAAGAGTGATAGTTTAAAGGAGTAAACTCTCTCAGTGATTGTAGCTTCAACATTTAAAAATTTGAGAAATGGAAATGTTGAAAAAATTTATTGTATTTCAATCAAGCATCTAAAAAACTTTAAAAAGCTAAAGAGATTAATAATCTAGTGTTTATAACTTCTACCATGGATTATAGTTGAAGTCTTGGAGTGTAAGTTTTTAAGATTTGAAAGGATGGAATGTCAATATAATTACTAAAAATTTTAATATGAACTTATCATTTTGATTATAGAAAAAAATCACATGAAGGGATATATTGGTGCAAAATCTTTTAAAGATAAGTGTATGTGATGTAAAGGCAATTGTAAGGAATCTCTTACTAATTAGTGGTAAATATTGTATGCAATGCTAAGATTATTTTATAATTCGAATGGAATAAAAATGTCATTATTAGTGGATGTAGTGGCAAAATTTCCCAATCGGAAACTTTTCCTGATTATGTTTACATAGTGCCTAAATTTTTATATTGGAGATTTCTTTGTTATTTCAAATAATGATTCCATAAAAATATATTTAAATAATGTATTTATACAAATACATTTCACAATTGGAACCTTTTCCTAATTAAGTTTACAGAGGGCCTAAATTTTTATAATGGAGTTTTTATGCTATTTCAAATAATGTTTCAATAAAAATATATCTAAATAGTGTATTTAGACAAATAAAATTGATCTAATGAGTGAATTCACCAAGTTTTAACGACATCATGTGCAAGAGTGACATTCCATTGTGAGAACACTCAAACAACACTTGCACTACAATTTTCCATGAAGAGTGAAGGTATTTTTTGTTGGTGACAATCTCTATGACAAAAGGGTGGGTGTTATTTTTATTGGAAAATTTACAAAAGTTTTGAGTCCAATAATCATTATTGTGTAGATACTGCTTATTTGATTTCAATGGCTTATGGTGTTAGATGTTAACGTGGTGCCTAACTACTTGTGTTGCTAAAAGTACAAGAATAATGGCTACTTAAAATACTTCATTAATGAAGAAGGGATTAATGCACAAAAGATTGTCACTAAATGTGGAAAAATGTATAACACCATTTTCAAGGTATGCAAGATAAATGTCATGCTAGATTTATATGTCTCTAAATTTTATATCTAACACTTCTATTGAGTCCTCATTTTATGGATCTCGACTTAAGAAAATTATGGGTTGGAAGACATCATTATTTTTATACTTGATAGAGGATTTTTCATTCTTAAATACATTAAAAAGTTTACATGTAGCTAGAAGAACTCGATACACAATCAAACAAGCAAAGTGGATTTTCTTTGTGATATTTTTTTAACACAAGATATCAACTATCTTTTTAGTTTTATGGGTTTATTCATATTTGATTTTTTATTGTTTTCCCGATAGCAATTCTAAGATCTGATTGATCAATTTACATATTTCATGTAATTATGGACATATTTAGTTCACATCAAAATAATTCCCAACGTTGTTGTAGTTTTCATATATTGGTTATTGGTTCTTGTTAGAAACATTGTAGCATATCATACACAGATTGTCTTGAATTTTACATCTTCACAAGTTTGTGATTGTTTTCCATTATGTTTTTTAGAATTATAATTATTCTTTCCAATCTCAAGTTTGATTAAACAACTTTTTCGAAGTTTGACATTATGGTCAAAGTTATTTAGATTCAATGATGTTTCGTTGAATCTATGTAACAAAACATCGAACTTTACAATGTTAAGGGAAATCTCAATAGATAATTTCTAGAGTATGGTTGTTAGGCCCCTATACTACTAGTGTCACCCCTTATTGTTATTAGTACAAACCACTTATTATATTGATGTACCCATGTAGTGCCCATATTGTTACTATTGTGCCCTATAGAATCCCACTATTATTATTATTGTGCCCTTACATTATTATTGTTATGTTGGCTCTGGTTATGTTATGACCCCTTAGACTCCTATATATAGAAAGGAGGTCTTTTCATTTGTATCATCCAAGAATTGTTCATTTATGTAATGTAAAGGAGGTTGCCCCCTCGAAGAGATTGAATTCTAAGGCGTGGATCTCTCTTTTCTATCTTTTTGTGCGCTGGTTTCATAACATTTGGTATCAGAGCTTTGGATTCTAGGGTTTCGCTGCTCCAAACAAGTCATCGTGGCATTTTCGCTATAACTTTTTTTTCTGGGACGTTTCAGAAGTTGCAAAAAAACCCCATTTGAGAAGAATTTGCGCTGAACTCTGGGTCCGAATTTCAGAGCTTTTCGCCAGATATTTTCGGAGATATGATCTGAGGAAGTTGGCCTTTTTGCAGACTCCTAAATTACACTCAAAACAGGTGACCTGGGGAAAATCGTCATAACTTTCTTTCTGAGCATCGGATTGAAATTTCGTAAGAAGGTACATAAAGAGGACGAACTGTAGTTTTCATTTATATATTTCTCAAAGTCAAAGGTTGAAACAGTGACACGTGGCACGTCGTACAAGTTCGCTCTACTGAATTAGTCTATAATCAGGTCACTGTGGGAGATTTGGCAT
>APFE030525018.1:0-30374 GCA_000404065.3 Pinus taeda
ATTAAATCAACCTAATTTTATTTTATATCAAGATTTATCAATCACCCACAAAGATTAAATTAAGAAAATTTCTCAAGTTGCTCACATTTCTTCAAAATTTCTTATCAAAAAATAAGTTCATATAACATATTTCATGATCTCTCAAGTCTAGATAAATCAAAAAAATAAGTTTGGAAAAAAAGAATCCCTCTCATGACTACATAAATCCAGAGTCAAACTGCATCTACGATGGTCATATATAAATTCAAAACTTATAAAAAAAAATTATCAATATATAGATATCATTAAATGTTTCACTTTAAAGAAATTATTACTGAGTATATAAAATGTGTAGATATTCATACCTTTCTGGCCAAAGTTGTCCTGTAAGTTAAAATGTGAGCCATGACAGGTATAATGTAGATTGTAAAATTGAGTAGGAGAGCACCTCCTGTAGAGTTGATAGGTTTGAATAAGGGGAAATGATTGCAAGAAACCATATGGGAATCACCACAGGCAGCCTCGCTAGTGCACACTTCACAATGCTCTTTGTATCGTGCATTTCAATAACCTTTTACCACACAAAGTATAAGGGGGTGCATGTGAACCCGAAGGTAATGAATTGCAACCATTTCAAATTTTGAAACTCTCATTTATGCTTCAGACACTGCAACAACAAAAAAATTATAATGGAAATTGTTGTTTCAGACCTTGTGAATGAGCATTAGAACGACTGCCAGGTCGTGAAAGCTCAACTTGGGAAGCAAGGAAAGGGCATTTTCGTTGTTAGTGTCAGTATTTGCAGCCTTCCTCCAGTGATCAAACATGCTCTTACACAAGTGATTTTGAGGTGTCAAGGTCAAATTTTATCATTTCAGTGAGTCTTCAAGTAAAATTTGGTCACTAGGCATTAGGTCTAGAGTTTTCTTTCACTCCTTTCAAAGTCGTCTAGATGTCGGTCTATGCCACTATTCAGCTGAGTCTAGCATCATTCAGAAGGTTTTCATTATCATGTCAAGTTCCATTGGGTCATTTCACACCTTGTTCATGCTTTAGTTGCGCCTAGGCAAGGTTCATTTCCCTCTCCTAGGGTTTTGAAGCTAATTTCTCTTGGATGGTCAAATCATCGAACAAAATTGTATCCTGATGTTCATACACCTTCCCTTATCCATAATTTACCTTACCAAACACTTCCCATCACTGAGATCCCCCAAATTCCTCATTTTCTCACAAACCCTAGTTTCTTGCTACAACTTGGCAATTTTCTATGTTGGGCATGTGTTTTGCCTTTTTGGACCCCTTCCCCTCACTCAATTTCTAAGATTCCACTTTCCCCTACATCCTAACATCCCTCCATACTTCCCAAAATCTCCTCAAGAATATTAGTAGCTCCCTATCTCCTTCATTTCGCTTCATTTCAGCAAATCCCTTGTCCCACACATCGGGATATGTTTCACTCAAATGATGTTTCTGAGCAATAAAAGATAAATTTGGGAAAATTGAGAGAGGTTTTTTCCTATACCAGACCAAGGAAGACAAACCTCCTTCACTTTTTACACAGGTGTCATGGTTCTGAAGAAATGTCAAAAATACAATTGCCTCGGGAGAATTGATGCACCTCTGGAGCGACCTAGGGAAAATCATGTTTTCTCCTAGCTCAGTTGGCCAAATGACTTGCTTGATGATCCAAATGATAACTAGAGACATTTATATTTCCAATGAGTTATCATGCGCTCAATTTTGAGTTGAGGAAGGCATTCAAAAGTTGACTGTAACAGCACTCTACCTTTAGGCAACCTCATTTGGTACAGTTCGACCAGTCTTGGGGGATTTGATTTTCGACAGCGAACATTAGCTCCAAATTGCACAATTCTAGTTCAGTTGGAAAGTAGATACACATATATTTCCAATGAGCTATCATGAGCTCAATTTGGGGTTGCGAAAGGCATTCAAACATTGACTGCAACAACACTCTACCTTAAAGCAGCCTCATTTGGCACAGTTTGACCAGTCTTGGGAGATTTGATTTTTGACAGAGCCAATAAACTCCAAATTGAAAAATTCTAGTGGTTTTTGAAAGAAAACAGGATAGGATTTCCAACGAGCTATCCTGCACTAAATTTGGACACTGGGAAGGCCTCCAAAAGTCACCTGGAAAAGAGCGCGACGCACAGGAGGAGGAGCGCAACAGTTTTATAAATATTTTCACTCCATATGGTCAGTTATACAAGTGGCAAAGGAAGGAAAAGGGCCACCCAAGCCATTTTTCATGTCTGTGGCACTACACCTATAGCTGATTTTTGGCTCTCCACCTTCATTTTGTGACCCTTGGGCGTTCTATCTCTTCATGGCACATTTTATATATTGTATGCAAACCATTTGCAAAGCGAATTGGTTGGTTGGCTTGTAACTTCTGGGGGACTGTGGGAAAGAAAATTTGTTTCTGCACTGTATATTTTTACAGAGAATTAATAAAAGGCAGCAGCTCTGTTTCATGAGATTGATGTGGTTGTGAGTGTAGCAAGTGTGTCTCGTATGTTTCATATGTATCTTGTTATGTTTCATAGTTCATTTCGTATTCATTTCTGGTGAAATGTTTTGAGTGAGATCAGGTAGAATTTAATTCTATTGCTCTACCTGTGGGAAAATTTCATGTGCAGTGTTTCATTCTTCTATTGAAAAGGATTCATGTTGTCCATGCCCTTTTCAACTTCTTAATCAATCTCTCCATTTCTTTGTTATGTTCCATAGTTTCATTTCGTATTCATTTCTGGTGAAATTTTTCGAGTGAGATTAGGTAGAATTCAATTCTATTTCTCTACCTGTGGGAAAATTTCATGTACAATGTTCATTCTTCTGTTGAAAAGGATTCATGTTGTCCATGCCCTTTTCACCTTCTTAATCAATCTCTCCATTCCGCCATATCTTAAAATTAAAATTGCTATGCTTTCCACCTACCTTGCCTCATGAAATAATTTGTGCCTTTATGTTAAGTTCTTTGTTCATTGAGGTCTAGTGGTCCCATAACATCCCAGAAACACAGTCATTCATAAAACTCACTCCTTATATTCATTTTCACTTACTAGCCTAAGACAAATAGTCCCTTGTAAGTCATCTCAGGCCATTTCATTTACTTATTCGCTGAGTGTGACTCGGAGAGAGCCCTCTCCTATTCTGGTAGGGCTAGCTACCAGACTAAGCGTGGTTTGTGGTTACCCTGAATTTTGCCTTCTTTCAGCCTGAGGTGGATTTAGGTGCTAACATAGTGGCGACTCCACTGGGGAGAAAATGGTTTGCTTGTAGATTGTCTTGCCCCATGACATATCTCAAGTTCAGATCTGATGTTGATGGTGAACAACGATCAGACAAGAAGATGGTTAAAATCATTCCCCTGGCAACTCCTTTCACTAAAGAATCCAGCAATCAGGTGCTTCATGGTGACTCCACTGCAGAGGGATCAGTAGCTTTGAGATTTTTTAAAATGGAGCGGATTGCAAGAATATAAGCTCCCATGAGCCGAGATCACATCCCAGGCTTCCCAAATAAAATTATGAAGGTAGACTGGTCAAGGAATCTGCCTACGTTTAAATATGATGGTAAGAAAGACGCTGCTTTACATCTAGTCCGATTTCACATGCATATTCGCGAGTTGAAGGTTGATTTTCCTGAAGATTGCTTAATGAAGATATTCATGGCCACTCTAGAAGGTGAAGCCCGATCTTGGTATGAAAATTTTCCTGCTGCTTGTATTTACTGTCTTAAGGATTTTCATGCCCTGTTCATTGAAAGATATAAAGACTCTTATCCATCATTGAATCTAGTTCATGATTGTTGCAAGCATGCTTATGGTTTTATTGAGAGCCTTGAAAAATATTATGAGGATGATAATTTTGTGGATGATGAAATCATGGAAGCCCTGTATGAAAATCCCTTTCAACGGCGTAAAGACGATCATGAAAATTTGCAGCACGATTAAGATTGTAGTACTGTGAAAAATGAAGGAATTTTACATCTTGATAGTCAACATGAATTACATGAAATGGATCAACAGTATGAGGAAAATTTATATACTCCTTTGCTTGAAAATATTGAAGACAATCACTGTTTGAGCAAAAGGAAACAAAAGGTCTTATCTCCTTTGTCTGAAGACGAGATATATCAACTCTTGCACGGTCATGTTCCAGCTCAAGCTAAAGCACATTTTCAATGCACACATGGTCAAGAAAGTGTTGGTGAAACTTTCTCCTATTTTGAAAAGGATGACAGTCCGGTGAACATCTTTATAGATCAACAGGTTGAAGATATCCATATGACTGAAAGTGATGAAAGAAAAGGGGTCGGTTCAGATTTGTCCATAGAAGAAGACAAAGTTTTGGGTCCAAATGTTCTCATGTCATCATAACAAAGCCTTCATAAAGAGGTAATCTAGTCAGTTCATAAACAACAAGATGAGATATGTAGTCAAGTAAGCAAAAAGCTTTCTCTGGATGAATTTATGGTAGATGTTAAAAATGTTAGTGTTGGGTTTCAAGAATCATCCGAAGTTGCTTTTCTCATGATTGATGAATGTGATGAATGTAATGAGTATCTAGCTGTCATATCATGTCAAGATGATCATAAATATATTCAAACTATAGTCGACCAGACCATTATGGATTCCATTTCAGATTCTTCCTCATATGTTTCATGTTTTGAAGTGTTCTTTGAAGAGGAAATCCACTCATCTGCTTGTTCAAAATTTTTTGAGGACCATGAACATACTTTTTATGAAGTAAATTATGAAGGAAGATCAGAATCAAAAGAGAAAGACATCTTGTTTCTTCAGCAGGAGGAGAATTTTCATGTTTTTCATGATCCAATGGCAGATTTGTTGCACATAGCAGTGAAGGTCATTATTGCAGTATTCAGTGATGAAGGAGATCATGGCCAATTATGTTTTTGGATGCCCAGTTACCAGTATGTGTTGTTGACCAGAAGATCTGATCGAAAGAACCAGTCAAGAAGCCATCTTCTTGATTGGTTAAATTGGCAGTTTGATATAGTTTGATGATATATAGTCTTGTAAGAAATGCAGGTGGTCATGCACTACCACCAAGCTTTAGGTTTTAAGTTCAGTTATTAGTGTTTTGAGTTAGTTTGTTGGAGTCAAGTTTTTTTAGTCATGTCAGTTTGCATTGAGTCAGTTTCAGTCAAGTTTCAGTCAATAAATTGAGTCATGTTGGTTTTCCGGAATAATGGACTGCATAGCCCAATGGACAAAAGGCACTGTCTAGCTCTTCCAAAGATCTGCTATTCTTGGCACCTCCAAGGAGCTACCATCCCCCATTGGAGCCAATGTTAGTGTCAGTATTTGCACCCTTCCTCCAGTGATCAAACATGCTCTTACACAAGTGATTTTAAGGTGTCAAGGTCAAATTTTATCATTTTAGTGAGTCTTCAAGTAAAATTTGGTCACTAGGCATTAGGTCTAGAGTTTGCTTTCACTCCTTTCAAAGTCATCCAAATGTCGGTCTATGTCACTATTCAGCTGAGTCTACCATCACTCAGAAGTTTTTCATTATCATGTCAAGTTCCATTGGGTCATTTCACACCTTGTTCATGCTTCAGTTGCGCCTAGGCAAGGTTCATTTCCCTCTCCTAGGGTTTTGAAGCTAATTTCTCTTGGATGGTCAAAGCATCGGAAAAACTTGTATCCTGATGTTCATACACCTTCCCCTATCCATAATTTACCTTATCAAACACTTCCCATCACTGCGATCCCCCAAATTCCTCATTTTCGCACAAACCCTAGTCTCTTACTACAACCTGGCAATTTTCTATGGTTGGGCCTCCGTTTTGCCTTTTTGGACCCCTTCCCCTCACTCAATTTCTGAGATTCCACTTTCCATACATCCTAACATCCCTCCATACTTCCCAAAATTTCCTCAAGAATATTAGTAGCTCCCTATCCCCTTCATTTCGCTTCATTTCGGCAAATCCCTTGTCCCACACATCAGGATATGTTTCACTCAAATGATGTTTCTGAGAAATCAAAGATGAATTTGGAAAAATTGAGAGAGATTTTTTCCATAACAGACCAAGGAAGAAAACCCTCCTTCACATTTTACATAGGTGCCATGGTTCTGAAGAAATGTCAAAAATACAATTGCCTCGGGAGAATTGATGCACCTCTAGAGAGACCTCGGAAAAATCAAGTTGTATCCTAGATCGGTTGGCCAAATGAATTTTTTGATGATCCAAATGATAACTAGAGACAATTATCTTTCCAATGAGCTATCATGAGCTCAATTTGGAGTTGAGGAAGGTATTCAAACGTTGACTGTAATATCACTTTTCCTTTAGGCAGCCTCATTTGGTACAGTTCGACCAGTCTTGGAAGATTTGCTTTTCGGCAGATCAAATGAGCTCCACATTGCACAATTCTAGTTGGGTTGGACAGTAGACACAAATATATTTCCAATTAGCTATCATGAGCTCAATTTGGGGTTGAGGAAGGCATTCAAAAGTTGACCGCAACAGCACTTTTCCTTGAGGCAGCCTCATTTGGCACAATTTGACCAGTCTTGGGAGATTTGATTTTTGATAGGGCCAATGAACTCCAAATTGAAACATTCTGGTGGGGTTGGAAAGTAAACAGTATAGGATTTCCAACGATCTATCATGTGCTCAATTGGGACACCGGGAAGGCCTCCAAACGTCACCTGGAAAAGAGCGCAACGCACAGGAGGAAGAGCGCGATGGTTTTATAAATATTTTCACTCCATATGGTCAGTTATACAAGTGGCAGAGGAAGGAAAAGGGCCACCCAAACCATTTTTCATGTTTATGGCACTACACCTATAGCTGATTTTTGGCTCTCCACCTTCATTTTGTGACCCTTGGGCATTCTATCTCTTCATGGCACATTCTATATATTGTATGCAAACCATTTGCAAAGCGAATTGGTTGGTTGGCTTGTAACTTCTGGGGGACTGTGGGAAAGAAACTTTGTTTCTGCACTGTATATTTTTACAGAGAATTAATGAAAGGCAACGGCTTTGTTTCATGAGATTCATGTGGTTGTGAGTGTAGCAAGTGTGTCTCTTATGTTTCATATGTATCTTGTTATCTTTCATAGTTCATTTTGTATTCATTTCTGGTGAACTTTTTCGAGTGAGATCAGGTAGAATTCAATTCTATTGCTCTACCTGTGGGAAAATTTCATGTGCAGTGTTTCATTCTTCTGTTGAAAAGGATTCATGTTGTCCATGCCCTTTTCAACTTCTTAATCAATCTCTCCATTTCTTTGTTATGTTCCATAGTTTCATTTTGTATTCATTTCTGGTGAAGTTTTTCGAGTGAGATCAGGTAGAATTCAATTCTATTGCTCTACCTGTGGGAAAATTTCATGTGCAGTGTTTCATTCTTCTGTTGAAAAGGATTCATGTTGTCCATGCCCTTTTCACCTTCTTAATCAATCTCTCCATTCTGCCATATCTTAAAATTAAAATTGATATGCTTTCCACTACCTTGCCTCACGAAATAATCTGTGCCTTTATGATAAGTTCTCTGTTCGTTGAGGTCCAGTGGTCCCATAACATCCCAGAAACACAATCATTCATAAAAATCACTCCTTATATTCATTTCCACTTACTAGCATAAAACAAATAGTCCCTTGTAAGTCATCTCAGGCCATTTCATTTACTTATTCACTGAGTGTGACTCGGAGAGAGCCCTCTCATGTTCTGATAGGGCTAGCTACCAGACTGTGCATGGTTTGTGGTTACCCTGAATTTTGCCTTCTTTCAGCCTGAGGCGAATTTAGGTGCTAACATAGTGGCGACTCCACTGGGGAGAAAATGGTTTGCTTGTAGATTGTCTTGCCCCATGACATATCTCAAGTTCAGATCTGATGTTGATGGTGAACAACGATTAGACATAAGAAGATGGTTGAAATCATTCACCTGGCGACTCCTTTCACTGAAGCATCCAACAATCAGGTGCTTCATGGTGACTCCACTACAGAGGGATCAGTGGCTTTGAGATTTTTTAAAATGGAGCGGATTGCAAGAAGATACGCTCGCATGAGCCGAGATCACATCCCAGGCTTCCCAAATAAAATTCTGAAGGTAGATTGGTCAAGGAATATGCTTATGTTTAAAGATGATGGTAAGAAAGACGTTGCTTTACATCTAGTCCAATTTCACATGCATATTCGCGAGCTGAAGGTTGATTTTCCTGAAGATTGCTTAATGAAGATATCCATGGCCACTCTAGAAGGTGAAGCCCAATCTTGGTATGAAAATTCGCCTGCTGCTTGTATTTACTCTCTAAAGGATTTTCATGCCCTGTTCATTGAAAGATATAAAAACTCTTATCCATCATTGGATCTAGTTCATGATTGTTTCAAGAATGCTTATGGTTTTATTGAGAGCCTTGAAAAATATTATGAGGATGATAATTTTGTGGATGATGAAATCATGGAAGCCCTGTATGAAAATCCCTTTCAGCGACGTAAAGATGATCATGAAAATTTGCAGCACGATCAAGATTGTAGTACGGTGAAAAATGAAGGAATTTTTCATCTTGATAGTCAACATGAATTACATGAAATGGATCAGCAGTATGAGGAAAATTTATATATTCCTTCGCTTGAAAATATTGAAGACAATCATTGTTTGAGAAAAAGGAAACAAAAGGTCTTATCTCCTTTGTCTGAAGACGAGATAAATCAACTCTTGCACGGTCATGTTGTAGCTCAAGCTAAAGCAGATTTGCAATGCACACATGGTCAAGAAAGTGTTGGTGAAACTTCTTCCTCTTTTGAAAAAGATGACAGTCTGGTGAACATCTTTATAGATCAGCGGGTTGAAGATATCCATATGACTGAAAGTGATGAAAGAAAAAGGGTCGGTTCATATTTGTCCATAGAAGAAGACAAAGTTTTGGGTCCAAATGTTCTCATGTCATCAGAACAAAGCCTTCATGAAGAGGTAATCCAGTCAGTTCATAAACAACAAGATGAGATCTGTAGTCAAGTAAGTGAAACGCTTTCTCTGGATGAATTTATGGTAGATGATAAAAATGTTAGTGTTGGGTTTCAAGAATCATCCGAAGTTTCTTTTCTCATGATTGATGAATGTGATGAATGTAATGAGAATCTGGCTGTCATATCATGTCAAGATGATCAAAAATATATTCAGACTATAGCCGACCAGACCATTATGGATTCCATTTCAGATTCTTCCTCATATGTTTCATGTTTTGAAGTGTCCTTTGAAGAGGAAATCCACTCATATGCTTGTTCAGAATTTTTTGAGGACCAGGAACATACTTTTTCTGAAGTACATTATGAAGGAAGATCAGAATCAAAAGAAAAAGACATCTTGTTTCTTCAGCACGAGGAGAATTTTCATGTTTTTCATGATCTAATGGCAGATTTGTTGCACATAGCAGTGAAGGTCATTATTGTTGTATTCAGTGATGAAGGAGATCATGGCCAATTATGTTTTTGGATGCCCAGATACCAGTATCTGTTGTTGACCAAAACATCTGATCGAAAGAATCAGTCAAGAAGCCATCTTCTTGATTGGTTACATTGGCAGTTTGATATAGTTTGATGATATATAGTCTTGTAAGAAATGCAGGTGGTCATGCACTACCACCAAGCTTTGGGTTTTAAGTTCAGTTCTTTTTGTTTTGAGTTAGTTTGTTGGAGTCAAGTTTTTTTAGTTATGTCAATTTGCATTGAGTCAGTTTCAGTCAAGTTTCAGTCAATAAATTGAGTCATGTTGGTTTGTCGGAATAATGGACTCCATAGCCCAATGGACAAAAGGCACTGTCTAGCTCTTCCAGAGATTTATTGTTCTTGGCACCTCCAAGGAGCTACCATCCGCCATTGGAGCCAATGTTAGTGTCAGTATTTGCACCCTTCCTCCAGTGATCAAACATGCTCTTACACAAGTGATTTTAAGGTGTCAAGGTCAAATTTTATCATTTCAGTGAGTCTTCAAGTAAAATTTGGTCACTAGGCATTAGGTCTAGAGTTTGCTTTCACTCATTTCATAGTCGTCCAGATGTCAGTGTATGTCACTATTCAGCTGAGTCTACCATCACTCATAAGGTTGTAATTATCATGTCAAGTTCCATTGGGTCATTTCACACCTTGTTCATGCTTCAGTTGCGCCTAGGCAAGGTTCATTTCCCTCTCCTAGGGTTTTGAAGCTAATTTCTCTTGGATGGTCAAATCATCGAAAAAAATTGTATCCTGATGTTCATACACCTTCCCCTATCCATAATTTACCTTATCAAACACTTCCCATCATTGAGATCCCCCAAATTCCTCATTTTCGCACAAACCCTAGTCTTTTGCTACAACCTGGGAATTTTCTATGGTTGGGCATGTGTTTTGCCTTTTTGGACCCCTTCCCCTCACTCAATTTCTAAGATTCCACTTTCCCCTACATCCTAACATCCCTCCATACTTCCCAAAATTTCCTCAAGAATATTAGTAGCTCCCTATCCCCTTCATTTCGCTTCATTTTGGCAAATCCCTTGTACCACACATCGGGATATGTTTCACTCAAATGACGTTTCTGAGAAATCAAAGATGAATTTGGACAAATTGAGAGAGTTTTTTGTCCATAACAAACGAAGGAAGAAAACTGTCTTTCACTTTTTACACAGGTGTCATGGTTCTGAAGAAATGTCAAAAATACAATTGCCTCGGGAGAATTGATGCACGTATGGAGCGACCTCGGACAAATCAAGTTTTCTCCTAGATCGGTTGGCCACATGACTTTTTTGATGATCCAAATGATAACTAGAGACAAGTCGCTTTCCAATGAGCTATCATGAGCTCAATTTGGAGTTGCGGAAGGCATTCAAAAGTTGACTGTAACAGCACTCTGCCTTTAGGCAGCCTCATTTGGTACAGTTCGACCAGTCTTGGGAGATTTAATTTTCGACAGAGAAAATGAGCTCCAAATTGCAAAATTCTAGTTGGGTTGGAAATTAGACACAAATATATTTCCAATGCACTATCATGAGCTCAATATGGGGTTGAGGAAGGCATTCAAAAGTTGACCACAACAGCACTCTTCCTTGAGGCAGCCTCATTTGGCACAGTTTGACTAGTCTTGGGAGATTTAATTTTTGACAGGGCCAATGAACTCCAAATTGAAACATTCTGGTGGGGTTGGAAAATAAACAGGACATGATTTCCAACAAGCTATCCTGAGCTCAATTTGGACTCCGGGAAGGCCTCCAAAAGTCACCTGGAAACGAGTGTGACGCACAGGAGGAAGAGCACAATGGTTTTATAAATATTTTCACTCCATATGGTCAGTTATACAGGTGGCAAAGGAAGGAAAATGGCCACCCAAACCATTTTTCATGTTTGTGGCACTACACTGTAGTTGATGTTTGGCTCTCCACCTTCATTTTGTGACCCTTGGGCGTTCTATCTCTTCATGGCACATTTTATATATTGTATGCAAACCATTTGCAAAGCAAATTGGTTGGTTGGCTTGTAACTTCTGGGGGACTGTGGGAAAGAAACTTTGTTTCTGCACTGTATATTTTTACAGAGAATTAATGAAAGGAAGTTTCTCTGTTTCATGAGATTCATGTGGTTGTGAGTGTAGCAAGTGTGTCTCTTATGTTTCATATGTATCTTGTTATGTTTCATAGTTCATTTCGTATTCATTTCTGGTGAAATTTTTCGAGTGAGATTAGGTAGAATTCAATTCTATTGCTCTACCTGTGGGAAAATTTCATGTGCAGTATTTCATTCTTCTGTTGAAAAGGATTCATGTTGTCCATTCCCTTTTCACCTTCTTAATCAATCTCTCCATTTCTTTGTTATGTTCCATAGTTTCATTTCATATTCATTTCTGGTGAAATTTTTCCATTGCGATTAGGTAGAATTCAATTCTATTTCTCTACTTGTGGGAAAATTTCATGTACAATGTTCATTCTTCTATTGAAAAGGATTCATGTTGTCCATGCCCTTTTCACCTTCTTAATCAATCTCTCCATTCTGCCATATCTTAAAATTAAAATTGCTATGCTTTCCGCCTACCTTGCCTCATGAAATAATATGTGCCTTTATGTTAGGTTCTCTTTTCATTGAGGTCCAGTGGTCCCATAACATCCCAGAAACACAGTCATTCATAAAAATCACTCCTTATATTCATTTTCACTTACTATCCTAAAACAAATAGTCCCTTATAAGTCATCTTAGGCCATTTCATTTACTTATTCATTGAGTGTGACTCGGAGAGAGCCCTCTCCTGTTCTGGTAGTGCTAGATACCAGACTGAGCGTGGTTTGTGGTTACCCTAAATTTTGCCTTCTTTCAGCCTGAGGGGAATTTAGGTGCTAACATAGTGGTGACTCCACTGGGGAGAAAATGGTTTGCTTGTAGATTGTATTGCCCCAGGACATATCTCAAGTTCATATCTGATGTTGATGGTGAACAACGATTAGACATAAGAAGATGGTTGAAATCATTCACCTGGCGACTCCTTTCACTGAAGAATCCAGCAATCAGGTGCTTCATGGTGACTCCACTGCAGAGGGATTAGTAGCCTTGAGATTTTTTAAAATGGAGCGGATTGGAAGAAGATACGCTCGCATGAGCCGAGATCACATCCCAGGCTTCCCAAATAAAATTCTGAAGGTAGATTGGTCAAGGAATCTGCCTACGTTTAAAGATGATGGTAAGAAAGAAGCTGCTTTACATCTAGTCTGATTTCACATGCATATTCGCGAGTTGAAGGTTGATTTTCCTGAAGATTGCGTAATGAAGATATTCATGGCCACTCTAGAAGGTGAAGCCCGATCTTGGTATGAAAATTTCCCTGCTACTTGTATATACTCTCTAAAGGATTTTCATGCCCTATTCATTGAAAGATATAAAGACTCTTATCCATCATTGAATCTAGTTCATGATTGTTGAAAGCATGCTTATTGTTTTATTGAGAGCCTTGAAAAATATTATGAGGACGATAATTTTGTGGATGATGAAATCATGGAAGCCTTGTATGAAAATCCCTTTCAGCGGCGTAAAGACGATCATGAAAATTTGCAGCACAATCAAGATTGTAGTACGGTGAAAAATGAAGGAATTTTGCATCTTGATAGTCAACATGAATTACATGAAATGGATTAGCAGTATGAGGAAAATTTATATACTCCTTTGCTTGAAAATATTGAAGACAATCAATGTTTGAGCAAAAGGAAACAAAAGGTCTTATCTCCTTTGTCTGAAGACGAGATAGATCAACTCTTGCACGGTCACGTTCCAGCTCAAGCTAAAGCAGATTTGCAATGCACACATGGTCAAGTAAGTGTTGGTGAAACTTCCTCCTCTTTTGTAAAGGATGACAGTCCGGTGAACATCTTTATAGATCAGCAGGTTGAAGATATCCATATGACTGAAAGTGATGAAAGAAAAAGGGTCGGTTCAGATTTGTCCATAGAAGAAGACAAAGTTTTGGGTCCAAATGTTCTCATGTCATCAGAACAATTAAGCCTTCATGAAGAGGTAATCCAATCAGTTCATAAACAACAAGATGAGATCTGTAGTCAAGTAAGTGAAAAGCTTTCTCTGGATGAATTTATGGTAGATGATAAAAATGTTAGTGTTGGGTTTCAAGAATCATCCGAAGTTGCTTTTCTCATGATTGATGAATGTGATGAATGTAATGAGAATCTAGCTATCATATCATGTCAAGATGATCAGAAATATATTTAGACTATAGCCGACCAGACCATTATGGATTCCATTTCAGATTCTTCCTCATATGTTTCATGTTTTGAAGTGTTCTTTGAAGAGGAAATCCACTCATCTGCTTGTTCAGAATTTTTTGAGGACCAGGAACATACTTTTTCTGAAGTACATTATGAAGGAAGATCAGAATCAAAAGAAAAAGACATCTTGTTTCTTCAGCAGGAGGAGAATTTTCATGTTTTTCATGATCTAATGGCAAATTTGTTGCACATAGCAGTGAAGGTCATTATTGCAGTATTCAGTGATGAAGGAGATCATGGCCAATTATGTTTTTGGATGCCCAGTTACCAGTATCTGTTGTTGACCAGAAGATCTGATCGGAATAATCAGTCAAGAAGCCATCTTCTTGATTGGTTACATTGGCAGTTTGATATAGTTTGATGATATATAGTCTTGTAAGAAATGCAGGTGGTCATGCACTACCACCAAGCTTTATGTTTTAAGTTCAGTTCTTAGTTTTTTGAGTTAGTTTGTTAGTGTCAAGTTTTTTTAGTCATTTCAGTTTGCATTGAGTCAGTTTCAGTCAAGTTTCAGTCAATAAATTGAGTCATGTTGGTTTGTCAGAATAATGGAATCCATAGCTGAATGGACAAAAGGCACTGTCTAGCTCTTCCAGAGATCTACTGTTCTTGGCACCTCCAAGGAGCTACCATCCCCCATTGGATCCAATGTTAGTGTCAGTATTTGCAGCCTTCCTCCAGTGCTCAAACATGCTCTTACACAAGTGATGTTAAGGTGTCAATGTCAAATTTTATCATTTTAGTGAGTCTTCAAGTAAAATTTGGTCACTGGGCATTAGGTCTAGAGTTTTCTTTCACTCCTTTCAAAGTCGTCCAGATGTCGGTCTATGTCACTATTCAGCTAAGTCTACCATCGTTCAGAAGGTTTTCATTATCATGCCAAGTTCCATTGGGTCATTTCACACCTTGTTCATGCTTCAATTGCGCCTAGGCAAGGTTCATTTCCCTCTCCTAGGGTTTTGAATCTAATTTCTCTTGGATGGTCAAATCATTGAAAAAAATTGTATCTTGATGTTCATACACCTTCCCCTATCCATAATTTACCTTATAAAACACTTCCCATCACTGAGATCCCCCAAATTCCTCATTTTCGCACAAACCCTAGTTTCTTGCTACAACCTGACAATTTTCTATGGTTGGGCCTGTGTTTTTCCTTTTTGGACCCCTTCCCCTCACTAAATTTCTGAGATTCCACTTTCCCCTACTTCCTAACATCCCTCCATACTTCCCAAAATTTCCTCAAGAATATTAGTAGCTCCCTATCCCCTTCATTTCGCTTCATTTCGGCAAATCCCTTGTCCCACACATCGGGATATGTTTCACTCAAATGATGTTTCTGAGAAATCAAAGATGAATTTGGGAAAATTAAGGAAGTTTTTCTCCATAACATACCAAGGAAATAAAACCTCCTTCACTTTTTACACAGGTGTCATGGTTCTGAAGAAATGTCAAAAATACAATTGCCTCGGGAGAATTGATGCACCTCTGGAGCGACCTCGGAAAAATCAAGTTTTATCCTAGCTCAGTTGGCCAAATGACTTTCTCGATGATCCAAATGATAACTAGAGACAAGTATATTTCCAATGAGCTATCATGATCTCGATTTGGATATGAGGAAGGCATTCAAAAGTTGACTGTAACAGCACTCTTCCTTTAGGCAGCCTCATTTGGTACAGTTCGATCAATATTGGGAGATTTGGTTTTCGATAGAGCAAATGAGCTCCACATTGCAAAATTCCAATTGGGTTGGAAGTTAGACACAAATAGATTTTCAATGAGCTATCATGAGCTCAATTTGGGGTTGAGGAAGGCATTCAAAAATTGACCACAACAACACTCTTCCTTGAGGCAGCCTCATTTGGCACAGTTTGACCAGTCTTGGGAGATTTGATTTTTGACAGGGCCAATGAACTCCAAATTGAGAAATTCTAGTGGGGTTGGAAAATTCAAACAAGCTATCCTGCACTTAATTTGGACACTGGGAAGGCCTCCGAAAGTCACCTGGAAAAGAGCGTGACGCACAGGAGGAGGAGCGCGGCGGTTTTATAAATATTTTCACTCCATATAGTCAGTTATACAAGTGGCAAAGGAAGGCAAAGGGCCACCCAAGCCATTTGTCATGTTTGTGGCACTACACCTGTAGCCGATGTTTGGCTCTCCACCTTCATTTTGTGACCCTTTGGCGTTCTATCTCTTCATGGTACATTCTATATATTGTATGCAAACCATTTGCAAATCGAATTGATTGGTTGGCTTTTAACTTCTGGGGGACTGTGGGAAAGAAACTTTGTTTCTACACTGTATATTTTTACAGAGAATTAATGAAAGGCAGTGACTCTATTTCATGAGATTCATGTGGTTGTGAGTGTAGCAAGTGTGTCTCTTATGTTTAATATGTATCTTGTTATGTTTGATAGTTCATTTCGTATTCATTTCTGGTGAAATTTTTCGAGTGAGATCAAGTAGAATTCAATTCTATTGCTCTACCTGTGGGAAAATTTCATGTGCAGTGTTTCATTATTATGCTAAAAAGAATTCATGTTTTCCATGCCCTTTTCACCTTCTTAATCAATCTCTCCATTTCTTTGTTATGTTCCATAGTTTCATTTCGTATTCATTTCTGGTGAAATTTTTCGAGTGAGATTAGGTAGAATTAAATTCTATTGCTCTACCTGTGGGAAAATTTCATGTACAGTGTTCATTCTTCTTTTGAAAAGGATTCATGTTGTCCATGCCCTTTTCACCTTCTTAATAAATCTCTCCATTCCGCCATATCTTAAAATTAAAATTGCTATGCTTTCCGCCTACCTTGCCTCACGAAATAATCTTTGCCTTTATGTTAAGTTCTCTGTTCATTGAGGTCCAGTGGTCCCATAACATCCCAGAAACACATTCATTCATAAAAATCACTCCTTATATTCATTTTCACTTACTAGCCTACGACAAATAGTCCCTTGTAAGTCATCTCAGGCCATTTCATTTACTTATTCACTGAGTGTGACTCGGAGAGAGCCCTCTCCTGTTCTGGTAGGGCTAGCTACCAGAATGAGCATGGTTTGTGGTTACCCTGAATTTTGCCTTCTTTCAGCCTGAGGTGAATTTAGGTGCTAACATGCGTGATCCAATAGTGTGTCTCCAAAAGCCCAATAAACTAATATTGCAGAGGGGGTAGAGTCAAAGTAAAGACATACAAACTTGTTAGCATGTAAATTGCCTTAATTTTTTTAGGTTTCCACATGGCATGCATTATTTCCCTGTTACCAAAATTGAAGGTCTTTTAAAAGTGGTAGACTTTTAATTTTTAGTAGAAACCCGTGAAAGCAAAGAAACAAATGATTGGTAATGTACACTGCCATGGCGTGACCACCAAAAGTGTAGAGTATATTGGTGGCCCCAGTGAAGTAGAGGACCAGCTTTGTTGGTGCGGAATGCTTTACATCGTCTATTTGCACAGAGTGTATTAGGAAAAAACCATTGTTCAATCACCATACTGATCTTCATAGAGCGGTTTTGCACTGAGAGCCGGAGTTGGATCTCTGTTGATAATTTGGCGAGTAGTAACAAACACTGAAAATTCATTTTCAAGGCCTGAAAGATGTAATCAAATTCTACCTTACATTCTTTGACTCACTTAAAGAGTCTCCCAAGTCAAAAATTGACACAATTGAGACGTCGTTTGAGTCTCCCAGGCCAAAAATTGACACAGTTGAGACGTCGTTGTCATTGTCATGGGTCGTAGCGATGGAGTATGTGATTGGTGTGTGAAAGGCAATAATGCAGCAGCTGCAATCAATTTAGATTTGATTCAAACACAGAAATGAAGGGGGAGAATGAGCAATAATAATGAAGTGAGGGTAGTTAGGATGCAATTGGAAAGGAGTCAGTTAAGAGATCAACAGAGAGTAAGGATTTCGTTATGATATCAACGGAGGGTAAGGAGTAGGGTAAGGAGGAGTTAGTTATGAGATCAACGGATGGAAACATTTTAATCATCTAACACTTAATCTGACGGTCTATAACAATGACAATGAAGCTCAGAGAAGAGTTCATTTCAAAGGGATACACCTTACGACATAAATATGAATTAGGTTTACATTTCTTGTCCCTATTTATTTTACTCTTGTGAATCATTACGTATTTCATCTTAAGAAAAGTGGTGGGTTTAGTGTTAGCGGGAGGATTTATCATTTTTTAATAGTGAGTTAGTGGTAAGTTCATTGGATATTAATTTTATTTATATATTCTTATTTAGATATATTTTTATTTAGATATAAGAGATGTGTTGAATTTCCATGACTTTGAGTCTATGTTAGAGTTTTCAAATCACTCACGTTACCAAACTAAGAAGTTCAACCATAAAATATTTTGCACAGTGGAAAATATCAAGCAGTAAATCATATCTACACAAATATACACGTTGTTTAACAAAATTGTACAATAATGTACAACTCAATTTTCATTATATTAGACAAAATCTGAATAATACAACAATCTATGGTATACAAGATACAATGACAATCTTCATTTCATCTTCTTTGTCATATTTTGTCCTACCAGTCCTTCACACCCGTACTGCTCACTAGCTACCCCTTAGTCCTTCAAAGGACAACACATTAAGGCTCTAGGAGGGCTGCCACGTAACACTGTTGCATGTCACTTCTGCTGCATGTACATGGGCTCATCAATCTTCTCTCTAGGTTTACTAGTTCCTGAGCTCCAATCTTCCTTCTAGTAGCCTCTTTCGTCCATCAAAGAGCTACTCATAACACTGCAAACTTCACCCAATATTTAGATATCTTTTTCACTTCAAGACTGCTAGTCTAGGGTTACTTTGGACATCCACACGCTACCCTCCAACAATCCAAATATGCCCAATACTTCACTGCCAGTTCCGCTCCTAAGATGGACTCTTCACCTCCTCAGAAAGTCCTCCACAACAAACCAATAGGTTGCAATAACAAACTGATCCAAATCTAGTCAATATACTTAACCCAACACAAATTCAACTACTGTAACAAGTCTATTTTGTTGTTGTCATCATGATGATTGGTTAGGGTACCAAACACTATTGTAACAACCCTCCAATAGTCATCAAAACAACCTTTAAAATATGCGGCCTCTCCTTGTATAGGTATTCTCCTCTTCGCTAAAGGTATAGGGCACAAGACAACCCTAAAATGTGCCTATTCTACCTGTTGTTGTGGTGGTATTTCTTGCGGCCTACCACATAACACACCTGCAAGTTCACGACACCCTTCATCAAGGTTCAACCCGCACAAAGCATCCCTGACAAACCTGTGTTGTAGCTCCTTAAGGCCTCGACCTGCCAACAATCTCCCTCGGCCTCCTTCACCAATTTGTGTACCCCTGAACCAGCCCTAAAATAGTCCTTGATCTGCCTTCATCCTTCCTGTAGGTGTCCTCCTCTTTCTACAACCAATTCAAAGCTCCCTAGCCTCCATCGAGTCCCTTACTGTTGTGTGTGTTGCACATGTTTGGATGCATTTAAGCCTTCTAATCACCTTGTATTTATATCAACATAAGGGCTCCTCCAATGTGGTAATTCGAGGCTTTAAACACTATCATATGTCAACTTTACACCAAGTTGACCTTGACACATATGTGAAAACTCCATAATTAACCTTCAGAAATTCATATCTCCACTTCTACAACTTGAAATTTAATGATTATCGAAGCATTCAATTCTCCTTTCCATTCTTTATCGTCTCATGCCATCAAATGTATAAATGTGCTCCTAAAAATGCCCAAAACATGATTTGGTGCAAAACCCCATACTTGGTTTCCAAGCCCACAAGTAACTCTTGTGGCTCTTTTCCCTCCAAACCCTGCACCCTAGGGCTTGGAGTACCTCCCAAGCTACATAAATCAATAAGATGTTTTCCTAAATTAAAAGGTGGAGTTGTTGAGTTGAGTTGTTGGTTTTATTGTTTCTATAGAATTGTAAGTCTATATTTAATTAATGACCTCTATGTCTAATTTAAGTTTGGACTCAATAAGATAAATAATTCAATATTATTGAGTTATGGTTCTCTTCATGTCAAATTCAATGTTCCTTCTTCAATTATTTCAAAGTAAATTTGTTAACCCCTTTGAGAGTAGATATTTTAAAGGATTTGGGAGACACCATGAAAGTGAAAGTTTGTGTTTTCATGTTTCCTATCATTTTATCAAAGTCAAACCTCTAAATAAAATGAAAAAATAAAAAATTAAATAGAATCATGAGAGTAGAGAGACTACATGTTAATGGTAGAATAGTTTCATCCTCTTGTAAAGATCAAGAAAAGTTTGTTTTCTTCCCATGTGCATGGAAGAAACACAAAAATGCACTGTTAAAAGAAAGGGAAGCAAAATCCATATTGTTATAATATATTCCATGTAGCTATTGGTTGATTTTTATGGAAGCAATAATTGTTAGTGTTGTACCTTCTTATTGATTGTGGAACTCAAATTTCTAGAGAATTGTTGTATGTTTTCTTAGATGTTGATTATGGTGGTTGCATTATTATCTGAAATAGAGATTTCCTTCTTATTTTTACATAACTAACCAATTGAAGCTTGGTTTTTATTCTTCCTATATTATCTTTTGTTATTATGAAAGTGGATGTGCATGGTGAGAAAAAGTAAGATGAATTTACTAGATGTCCATTGACTTTGGAAATTTTCACATATATATTTATTTGTATGCAAAAGAAAAGGCATGTGGGTTTGTTTAAATATAAGTTAATTTTCTTTATGAAAAAATGTGCAAATGAATTACAAATGCTTAACAATTCTAAAAAGATTGAAGGAATATCCAACTATTGTTCTTGAAATTATTTTATCAAACTCATCCACATTGAACAAGGTGCTTATTCGCTTTTTGATGTAATAGAACCAAAACCAAAAGATCCCACTAAAAAGGTTGAGTGGAGTAAGAATGATATCAAGGATCATGTGATCATCTCAGTGAATATTATATCGAGTTTTGTTATGCATGCAAGGAGTTACAAGATAACTAAAGATTTATTGGACATGTTAAAATACCTATATGAATCTTTGAGCTTGTCAAGAAAGATTCTACTCAAAGGCAAGTTGAATGCACGCAGGATGGTAGAGGGAGAGAGTGCCTCTTCATGGAATGATGGAGCTAAAGATATTAGAGACCAGTTACATCATGTAGGATATAAAATCTCACATGAAGAGATGGTTCTCATATGTTGGAAAATATAACTAGGCTCAGTCTTCATAATAATCTTTGTACTTATGTCACTGTATATTTTATATATAAAGAAGAAAAAGAAATTTTATTTTTCAAGCATGGGTTTCATGCTCAAGTTAAAATAATTATTATTTAATCATGTTCTTCATGCTCATTATAATTTGTATTGGTCAAAGTCAGAGGCTTATTTATAGTTTGGAAAATTAATTTTAAAATATGTAATTTGGATCAAAATTCCCTCTATAGGCTAAGTTGGCTCTTCTTGTCAAGTTGGCCTTGTCCCAAATAACATGTCTATTCAAACCACTTTGAAAAATATAAATATAGGGAAGTTGGAGCTCATTTGGAAACACAATTTCACATGAGTTGATATGTAGTATTCCAAAGAGGAATAACGAAGAAGAGGAGGACCAAAATCTAAAAATTTAAGAAGGGTCTTCTCTTGAAGTATGATTTGTTGAATTTCTACCTCATCAAATCTCTTATTGAAGATCTATTGTTGGTCTCTTACTGATGGATTTGTTGTCAAGGAAGTTCTGACTTGGCATCTAGAGGGTTGAAGTTTTTCTATCGCCATGGGTCTTGGATATATCACTTTGATGTGATTCTATAAGAAGATAATGTTTATGGGTTTTGATCCCTTTGAAGGGGTTTTTCCCTAGCTTGTGTTGAAAAATGTAACTAGTGTCAATAATCATAATTATACTTGAGTCATGATGTAATATATTTATCAAAAGAAAGAAAATAATTTTTATTATTAAATAAATTGACTTATTAAAGCTTGGGTTTCATGCTTGGGTTAATTATTTTTAGGTCGAAGCCTCCATTGCAGGCTTCTAGGATTTATGTCAAGTGTCCTTGTACATGTCATAACGTAAAGAACCTTTGTTGGGATTTATTTTAGGTCATTTAGGCCTCCCCCACCAAGTCGGCCTCAAATTAGACAAGTTGGCCTAAAATGGGTAGTGGAATCACTACATAAAGCTAGCAACTCAACCTCCTTTTTCACTCACATAGAACAAGTTTGATTTGCAGTTTCTAGGCTAAGAAAAATTATGAATTTCAAGGAAGAAGAAGAATAAGGATAAAAAATAAGGAGGTCTTTCTCAAGCATAAAAAGTCTAAATTCTCTCTCTTTTTCCCACACATGTGAAGTTATGTAGTTCCTAGAAGGGGCCGAAATTATGCATTAACTGGGAGGCCGAAATTTTGCTAATGGGGTCAAAATTCTGCAACTAGGAAGTCAAATCTTTAGATTGTTGCTAGGTTGAAGTTGTTGGATAAGAAGAAACTACTATATCATCTTGGAAGGCTGACTTAGTTGAGGAGGAAGGTTTTTTGGTCTAGGATCTTGGGCTATCTCAATTTGAATTACTAAAGGGAGAGTTCTTGAGTGGGTTTTCCCCTATATATGGGTTTTATCCCTGGTTGAGTGCCTATATTTATTGTCCCTAATCTTTGTATGTTGGTTTCGGTAATTACTTAATGAAATAAGATAAAAGGAACATAAGAAAGATAATAATAATTCAAAGACATAAAAATTAATTATCAACTAGAGAAAATATTTCTGCCTTTCTAATTTTTTACCATAGGATGAGAGCTAAGGTGAAGAAGGAAGAAAAAGGTAGGTTAAAGATCAATTGAGGAAAAAGAGATCAAGGAAAATTAAAGGAAATCACATACAGTTAAAATACTACTACCTACAGGAACTATAGAAATTCCCATTGTAGATAAACAGATTATGCAATATACTAAAGCAAAATACAAGATCTACTTCTACAACAAACTTTGCGAAAGCTTAATCGAATATGAGCAAGATAAATAGAACACATATAACTGAGAAAGAGAAAGAAATCACACATGAACACAAAAGAATAATCCTGGGGAAAGCCTCAGCCTAAAACCCCAATCTCTATAATATCAAAAAAGTGGAAATATGTTCAGATTACAAAAAGAATCAGCTCTCAAGCTATCCTGCTCTCTCTGCAATAGAACAATACAGCTCACAGACTAAATAGACACAACATATGTCATCCTCAAGTCCTCCAAGCCTCCTATTTCCTTGCACAGTTTTCCTTGGGGTCCAGTGATTCCACCTATGTGAATTGGCCTCATTCACACTCACTAATCTGAAGAATTAACTGTGCAATCCTCAAGGAAAGAATTCCTTCTACATGCAAGAGATATCCTCCAAGGATATTCCTGCAATTGATAGTACACTGTCCCCTCACCTGATCTCAACTAGGTCTCTAACTGAACTAACATGCATGAGTTATTTATGAGACAATATTCAGTTATCTGAAGTGCATCAGTTACATGCATAAATGCATTAACTAAATGAACTCACAATTAGTTCAACAAACTATTTGAACTAATCTAACTGGACTTGACTCAATTAACTGAGCCAACTAATTACAACTCATCCTTATCTCTTTAATTGATGGATAAACTCCTCAATCAATGGAGAAACTTTTTCACATCCTCACATAGACTTCATGTTTGATTTTCCACAACTAATTAACTCATGGTGAATTAATTAATTATTTTACAAACAACTGCTAAGATCAAATTCGAATTTTACTTCTCTATTTTAGTTTAGGGACTGACTAAAATAGGAAGGTATCCCAAAATTCTATTTATAGCAGTACTAAATTTAGCATTTCTATATTTAGCATTTCTTGTTTCTATTTTCAGCACTCCCTCTCAACAAGAAAGGGATTATCAGTAACCCCAATCCTGTATTTGTGGAACTCAAACTTGCATTTTGACAATGCTTTTGTCAAAATATCTACATCCTGTTCCTCGGTTGAAACATACAGCAACAACAAGATCCTCTTGACCACACAGTCTCGAAGATGGTGATATCGGATATCTATGTGCTTGGACCTGCCATGAAAAACTAGATTCTCAGAGATTTTGATGCAACTCTAGTTATCATAGTAGATCACTGTAGGATCCATCCTTTGACCAAACAATCCCACTAGAATCTTCCGCATCCAAATGGCCTCACATGCAGCCTAACTAGAAGCAATGTATTCGGCCTTTGCTGAGCTAAGTGCAACTGATCTTTGTTTCCTGCTGTACCAAGAAATTGCAGCTGAACCAAGGTTGAATATTCCTCCAGAAGTGCTCTTCTGGCCTATGGACTCCTTGCCCAATCCGCATCTGTGAAGCCCTGAAGCTTCACTCCCTTTGTCCATCTGTACCATAATCCAAACTAAGATGTGCCTATGAGGTATCTCAGCACATGCTTGACTGCCTTCCAAAACAGCTTGGTAGGCTAAACCATAGCTTGACTCAGCTGGTTCACCGCAAAGCATAAGTCGAGTTGTGCGTTCACCAGATACATAAGTGAACCCACCCACTGCCGATAAACAGTAGCAGCTACTACCTCACTTGAAGTAGCATCCTCCTTCCTCCAGTTCCCAGCTAGAGGAGTCTGCATGGGTTTGCACTTCTCCATATGGAACCGCTTGAGGATCTCATTGGCATACTTGGCTTGAGACACAAAACTTCTCTATCTCTCTGCCACACCTCCATGCTTAGAAAGTAGTGCATAAGACCCATGTCTTTCATTTCGAACTCTATTGTAAGGTCCTCCTTGCAAGACTGTATCAACTGATAATCACTTGTCAAAATTAGATCATCGGCATAAAGAATAATATCAATGGCTTACCTTCTACCATGATGTGGTAAAGGTTCACATCTGCTTCACTCTTGGTGAAGCCCAACCCAGTGAAATAGATGTCGATCCTGGTGTACCAAGCACGGGGTGCTTGCCTTAGCCCATACAAAGCCTTCTTGAGTTTGCACACATATGACTCATTATCAAAGGCCTTGAAACCTTCTAGCTGCTTAATGTACACCTCCTCCTCAATCTTCCCATTGAGGAATGTTTTCTTCATGTCCATCTGGTGGATCTTCCACTCCATCTGAGCTGATAGTGCCAACATCGATCTAATCGATGAGTACCTTGCTACGGAAGAAAAAGTCTCATCATAGTCGATCCCCTCGACCTGTGAAAAACCCTGAGCAACAAACCTTTCCTTATGTTTCTCAACACTGTTGTCAGCTGCCTACTTTACCTTGTAAAGCCATCTAGAACTTACCACTAACGTTTCCTGAGGTCTTGGTACAACATCCCAAACACAGTTCTGCACGATGGGGTCATACTCCTCCACCATTGCATGAACCTAGACTGGTTGTTGCACTGCCTCCTCGAATGAAGAAGGCTTGGAATCTACACACTCCCCAACCAGGGCCATGTAACTAGTGTATCACTTGGGCAACCTCCTTTGTCTGCACTGAGAAGATGGCTATCCCACATTCTACTATGCATTCAGCATCAACCTATCATCTTCCCTTGAGCGTTTCCACCCATCTTTGGAAGTATCAACATGAGTGGATGTCTCCACTCTCGGATCCTCTACATGCGGCTGCTTTGCATCAATCTGAGGCTCCTCCTCCTTAGGAACTGAAAGTTCCTCACTTGCATACAACATGAGCTCCCTCTCAAGTGATACTCACATGGCTTTCTTCTCATCAAAATTCAGATCCCTGCGTACCACAGTCCTCTGAATGGTAGGCAGGTGTTACACAGTATTTTGTCACCGTCCCTGTTACCCCTTCTCCCATACATTGGAGGACCTATTTCGGGACCTGTGAGAAGTGACATAACTTGAAAACACCTGCTTTGTATCCCTTAAAGTATGTACTCCATATGCCCTGAAGACACCTTCTGCAAAATACCCAAAAATATAGCCCTTTCTCCATTGGTGCTATTCCACAGTGTACCGCTCACGCCAATGGGAGAAATCCTCCAAAGAGGGTGCGCCAACTGGCGTTCTATCTCAGAGTCGCACTAGCGCCAACCCAGTTGGGTAAAGTTTTTAACAAGCAAACTTCTGAAGGTTCCTTCCACCCTATCCATGAACTAATTCCAGTTTGAGTTGGTTCAGTTGGGCTTCGTATCTCCCAAGGAGGGAAGTAGTTCTCCACCTCTCATGGAAGCTTCCTAATGATAAGGACAATCCCATGAATCAAGTGGATGGTCTTATCTACTCCTCCCACCTCTATATAAGCTTGTTATTTCCCCTTTGACAAGCTAGTTAGTAATTCTACTTTTCAAGCTCCCAAATCTAAGTCCCAAAGTCTGAGAATTGCTAAGCTCATCTTGCAAGAATTCTTGTTCATCCCTATGAGGCTAAATCTTTAAGGAGGAGATCCATGTCCAAGTAATCAAGGAGAGAGAGGCTTTTTCCCATCCCTTACAAGCTTTGCAAGGCATGTGTTGTTGATTCACCCAGCCAAAGGAGGATTTGACGTCAGAACTTGGTTGTATTCTCTTTTGTTTATCAATAATAATAGATGACTATTATTATGGTTCCACTGTGTCTTTATTATGATGTTTGAGTTGTATCCTTTCTGACTGACACATAGTTTCATTTCTTGGATTTTATGCTTGTATTTGTCTTGTTCTTTGTATGTGCAGGTGCCTATTCACGAGGATCGTGAGGATTGTGACCAGCTGAAGCGAAAGAATGGAAGCGACGACTCTTCTACGAATATAAGCATTGGATTCAAAGTAGGCTCTCATCATTGGCCTTTATTTTGCAATTAGGAACCTGCGTGTTAGCGTTGTTCGATTGTTGCTAGACCTCAGCTAGGCTAGTGGGATCGCCTTTGTCCGCAGAGGAGATTTACCTACACAACAGTAGGCATACCATTTAAGTCAAATGTGCAAGCTCTTACCCAATTATGAACTCGTTTCTTCATAACTATGGGCAACTGAATTAACCAAGACTCTACATGCAATTCCTTACTCAAACCACACTTATCCACCAAGTCAGGACTAACATATATATAATTAGATCCAGGGTCAATCAAAATAGAAAAAACTTGATCACAGATTTTACTGTCCATCTCAATGATAGATGCATGATGTTATGCCTCCTATTTTCCATGACTACATAGATACAAGGAATACTCTAGCCTACATCTCCAATAGTCTGCGCCTCCTATGCATTGTATATTTGAGGTCTACCATTTTGATGTCGTAGACAATATATCCTAAGGTGATCTTTGCCACAAGTCCAACAACACATGGGCTCCTTACTCTGCTCCTGATTCTGATGTCCCTTTCCTCTATCTGATGCATTGGACTTCTTACAAGGTGCAACATTCTCCTTGTTATTTGTACCTTGTGGCCTTGCTCGCTTTTTATCCCATTTTCTTTTTTTCTTTACATTATCTCTCTAGTATGGCTTACTCGTGGTTTTGTGCTTTGATTGTTCATAGCAATGCTTTAGCTTTCTAATGGCCTGCTCTAGTGAACTAGGCTCATCGAATTCAATCCTATCTTTGAATGCAAGGTAACCCACTAACAAATCTTTGAACCTTAGCCTTCTCCTCCTTGAGGTAAGGTGCACACCTCAACAACTCCAAGAACTTACTGTTGTACTCATCATTTTTCATGAATCTCATCTTTAATTCATATAATTATTGTTCCATGTCATCAAAGTATTTCTCTGACATATACTTCTTCTTGAATAGCCTCTCAAACTCACTCTATGTTAGATCTTCCTCATCTATATCTATGACATTCTTCACATCTTCCCACAAGATGTTTGTTTTACCTTTAATACTGAAAGTGGACACTTTAGCTTTCATTTTCTCTGAGTAGTCATGCAACTTGAAAAAATTATTCTTACCAAGCAACCATGCCTCTGCATCCTGTGATCTCTTTATCTCTCCATTAAAAGTAGGTGGATTTTCCTTTTTAAATTCATCCCGCAAATACCACCTATCATTCCTTATGTAAGGATGAAAACAATGACGATCATAGTACCTATTTGAATCAGAACTAGAATCATACATGTGTCTATCCATTCTCCTCTTCGGAGTGTCTAACAATATACCATCTATAGTTGTATAATCTCTATCTGATCGATGACCACCATGCGATCAACTACCGTAGGCCCCATTAGTTTTATCTTCCTACTCATGATTGATCCATAGTGGTCCTTGCTGCTGCAAATTTTACAAGCTCTAAAGTTTTACTACATTCAACTCTGCTAGCTTTTCCTGTGACTGTATGACTCTGTCATTATCTTCCTTAGAACTCCTTATCTCCTCCTTTAAACTTCTCAATGTAATTGCCAATTCAGAGGGGTTCCCAACACCATACTGCTCTTCGGATTAATAGAGAGAGTCTCTATAGTCAACCATTTTTCTAGCCATTTGATATTTCTTCTTGCAACACATCATCTGTCAGATAAACAAAATCATAATAAACCAACATACCTTAGTATAGCTCAAGGAGGATACTTGTCTGCAAGATTACCAAATCAACGTGAGTAAATGTATCAACTCATAAACATGACTCTAACTAGGATCCAGTCATCAATGCAAGACCATATCAAAAATTCACACTATGACCTCATGCATGACAGCAACCATTACTCCATTGTACACATTTCCACATGAAACCAACAGTATTCATAAGAAATGTCAAACCGACTACAAATATTCACAATCACATATAGTTGAACATAATTGATCATTTCTTGTAATTAACCTACAAGACTAATGCATGTAATCAAAATATTAAAAAATGTAACCTAACATACATGGATAGCAACATATAGTCCATACACAGTTAGTCACATGCTCATTTCAAATACATTTCATGAAATCAATAACACATTATCCATGATTACCATAATACAACCTTAATGTGACATAAAGTAATTGCAATAAGTGTAAGAGACACATATGAAATTGACATGCATGCATGACCAACACATAGCCCATCCAGTCCGAGGGGTGAACTATGCTCTGATACCACTGTGTGACACCTTCCTCCCACATCTACCCAAGCAAATGGCCAGCTGGGGTAAACCTGCAATGAGAGGCCACTATGATATGATTCGACCTCCTAAGTCACATTAAGGAAGTGGAACCGATGGAAACACACCACACATACATCCAACATCATAAAAAAAACCCTCAGAAGACAATTCAACCACTCAGACAGCCTGTCCCTGGGTCCCACTATTGTTTTAGGTCTCTAGGGCCAATGTCGCTCTCATGTTATGGGAAAGGGAGTGATCAACAACCTAAATTCACTCTCATGAGCCTACCTGCCAGTGATTGTGGACCAAAATTGTCAATGCTATGCCAACGACCCTAGGATTTAAGCCACTTTTCTAGGCTCAGAGCCTAGGACACTGCCCAGAACTGATCAATCTCTTCAAATCAGTAAATTAACATGGAAATGAAAGCACTAAAGAAAATATTTGTTCAATACCTTGACTGGATCCCTACTAGCCATGACAGGCATTTTGTTAAACATATCATCGACATGTAACCTATAGGTGTAAAGAAAATAATTAAGTGTAGGGATCTCATACGTATTTGAGAATTGCTATGAACCATTGTTGCCTCATGCAATTTGCTCCATTATCATCTATTAGGTCATAGGCACATTATCCATTCACATACAAGTAAAAACATGTTGAGAGCCATACATAGTTGTTGTCATAAAATGTGCCTATAACCAACATAATAGGAACATAAATACAATAAACATATCATCCATCAAATCCATAAATACTCAGTACCTTTACACATAAAAATCAAGGGAATGGATTTCTCATTAATGAATGTAATGAACCAACCAGAGATGGGACTACCACGTTCCACTCGAATTTAGAATGGATAAGCCAAATCTCTCTTCATCCATTAACCCCCATGCCATATTCCAAGCATGAATGTGGGATCTCATATAATGCATCAATCAAAACCCATCCAAGGATTCCAAAGGCCATCCACCTCATCCCATCAAATAGTGATTCCACCTCACGGTCAGACATCACCAAAACCATCATCAGATCTGTCTTTATCCAAGCCTTCTAGGGCTCCAAAGCGTTTTCCCAACCAAGGCTCCAGGACTAGTAACTCAACCCACAACTTTTACTGGACTCCATAGTGTTTGTCCAACCAAGGCTCCAAGACTAGTAACTCAACCCACCAAGGGATCCAGAGCGTTTGTCCAACTAAGGCTCCAAGACTAGTAACTCAACCCAAGCTAGTACAGGGCTCCAGAGCGTTTGTCCAACCAAGGATCCAGGACTAGTAACTCAACCCAAGCTAAGGAAACACGAGAACCAACCAAAAAAAAGTAATGAAAGTTTTGGTTAGTTCTAGGTAGTGTGTTGGCAAGCAGACCTGTTGATGAGCCCCAAAATTGGTAACAATTTGGGCTCATTTGGCCTCATTTTCATTGTTCAGCCCTTGTTCAAATCCGTCATTTTCTATAGTTTATGCATTATTTTTAGTATGTTTGTGTCTTTGGTACAAATAGGGGAAGTTACTTTTCCTA
>APFE030525034.1:0-27708 GCA_000404065.3 Pinus taeda
CCTAACCTTCCTATGGTGGAGTGGAAGTGATCTACCCTGGCAATGACTTTGGACTCTTCAATGCAGACATGGTGATTTGTTTTCTCTGCATGCTTGCCTAGGGCTGATGAGCAGGATCGATTGTGTCTAATATCTGCAGCATGATTGTGTTTAATATATGCAACAGGCTCATGGATTCTCTGCCTAATAGACCTTCCTGTTTCCCCAATATAGAGAATACCACGGGAACAGGGAACAAGGAACAAGGTAGACACTCTTCATATATTTAGGGTCAACAGGGTCTTTAACAGATCCCAGTGAATTCTTAATGGTATGGAGAGGGTCTTTAACAAATCCCAGTGAATTCTTAATGGTATGGAGAGGTCTGAATGAGAAAGTGACATTAGTCTTCCTAAGGATATCTAAGAATTGTATATAACATTATTAATATATCTAAGAATTGTATATAATTTTATATTTAATTTTTAATTAATAACCCCTTTCTCCATTTTTATAATTTGATATCTTTAACTTGGGTTCTCTTCCTTAATCTTATGAATATATTTAATTAAGGTAGCCCCGAGGATTTTTATAAACTAATAATATCTAATTAATTATTAAAGCATTAAAATAGAATTTTGACTAAGAATAGATTTAAAGGCTTTGATATAATAAATAAAGTATTTTAAAAACAATTAGTTGTAAATAAATATATATTATTTTAACACCTTAATTAATATTTAAAATCAATATAACATGTATTTAAGTCTAACTGCTAGTTTTTAAACCAATTTATAATATTTTAATAATTTTTATTTGTATTCATTATTTTATTATTTTACTTACCCTTTTTAACTAATTTAAGTATTTTATCAACAGCTAGTTATTCTGGGCAATGATGCATCCTTACTATTTATCTCTTGAGATCGACTGATTCTTCACCTCACCTTGTCCTAAGGATGGACCACATTAGTAAATATCAACCAATTCATGATTATGTGATTAATAAAAAAGACTTCTATATACATCATGGATCACAAAAGTCTTAGATCTAACAAAATATTTATTATTTTTTATTTACAACTTTAATATTTTATAAATTATTTAACTAAAGTAAACTCATTATTATTAAATAATCTAAAATTAACTTTTTTTCAAAATGTTAATTATAAAGTGATAAAACTAAATTTAAAATAGATATCTAATTTTTTAAATCAGATTTTTATTATTTTAAATAACATAATATAAATTATTAATATATCATGAACATCCAATTGAGAATAGAAGAACATGAAGAACTAGGTAACATTAAGGAGTAGTTTTGCAACAAACTAGATTATAATTTTCAAGTTGATCTAATCATTCCACATATTATTGATATTTTCACTTTTTTTTTATGGCTATAATTAACTTCTAAGATTTTTCTACTTAACTTAGAATATAATATATTATATAATTCACTTGGAATTTTTGAAAACTGTTACACAATGTATTGCATGATAAAGTCTCAGTAAATAAATCTTTTGATATATATAATTAGTTATATAACATTTTAAATAAAAAACATCTAACATCTATGATGAATCCTAATTATCAATCTGTCAAACCATTACAATTTTTTTACATTATATAGCCCTATATATCATTTTCAAATTAAAATATTATATATAATAAAAAAATAGCCATAATTTTCTTTTAATTTAAAAACTTAAATTTAAATTTATAATACATCATCTCTATTTTTCCTTTGAAGCATATATATAAAATGTTATCCTAAGAGCAGATATTATTTAGTGACATCTGTAACCAACAGAGACGCAATAAAAGTTACCCATGGGCCATTTCCCCTTCCTCCGGAGAATTGTACTGGGTGGGTGACAAATGTGGCAATAACACTGAACGACGACCCCATCCAACCAATTGCAACATAATAACTATTGCAAATTGCTAAGTAGCTGAACTCTTGAATTCGATATTATTTACCTTCCCTGAAGCGATGCTGCGGAAACGGACCGAACTGTCTGCGATCACCAAATCGGAGGCATTGAGAACAAGATACTTCGTATCTTCGAGGACATTCAACGTTACAGCCAATTTGCCGCCAAATTTACAGGTATCCAAATCAGGCCGGAGCTCCAGATCATAACGCCGTGGAACTGCAAACTTGGGCAATCTCACCAGGTTTTCAAACATTTTGCTAGCCGGGGTATTTTTCCGGCGTCTCTGCAGCAACAATCTTATGACGAAGAACGCCCCAATCACCAATGCCCCTGCAGCTACAGTGCGAAGCGTCATTTGCACAAATCCACAAGCTCTTCTTGAACCCCAAAAAAATCAAAACAGGCAAATCTCAAATGAAACAATTCACTGCTGGCAAAACCTATGTGGACTGAGACCTGTGGAGGCTTCATAATAATATAAAAGCGGGGTTACCAGAGCCGGTGCGAATTCAGTGCAATGATCTTCTTTATTCTTTTCCCCCGACAAGGGTTTTCAGGTCTCTGAGAAGTTCTTCGGTTATGAAACACAAGTGTGGCAAAATAAAATAGGGTTTTCTCTGAGGAAAAAACGAATCACTAGACTGAATAAAAGTTCGATTGACATGACAAAATAAATAAAGGTTCGAGGGAAACGCAGAATGTGTTGTACAAAAGCAGAGGAATGATGTGAAACAAATTCCAAATACGATTCAATTTTCATCGCTAGCAGGTATATTCAAATTCCAATGTCGGCCATCTGATCTTCTTTGTTCTTTTCCCCCGACAAGGGTTTTCAGGTTTCTGAGAAGCTCTTCGGTTGTGAAACAAAAGTGTGGGAAAATAAAATAGGGTTTTGTCTGAGGAAAAATCGAATCACTAGACTGAATAAAAGTTCGATTGACATGACAAAATAAATGAAGGTTCGAGGGCAACGCAGAATGTGTTGTACAAGAGCAGAGTAATGATGTGAAACAAATTCCAAGCACAATTGCAATTTTCATCGCTAGCAGGTATATTCGAATTCCAATGTCGGGCATCTGGGTTATTTCAAAATAAGCTAACACCGAAGTGCAGTGATTAGTTGCGGAGATTGCAAACATTAGCGGATGGAATCGCAATTTCAAATTCCTCAACCAATTTAATAACAAAATAGCAACAGAAAACGCTAGGAAAACTGCCGAAATGTGGCCTCAGGTAACCAAGTATACAGGGACACAGTCATAAGGGAAAAAAAGAGGGTGGGGAAAGCTGGCACCCAAATTGCCCTCCGAGGAAAAAACGAATCACTAGACGGCATAAAAGTTCGGAATAAAAGTTCGATTGATATGACAAAATAAATGAAGGTTCGAGGGCAACGCAGAATGTGTTGTACCAGAGCAGAGTAATGAGGCAAGAAATAACGATCCGATAGCCAATGACCCATACATACAACATCATACATAGCATGGCGAAGATGACAGGGTCTCTCGATTTTCCGGCGGCTTCTCTTCCCGTTTGCTTCGATAATTCCCAAGATCTGACAATGAACAGAGGCCGCTAATAGGACATAAGTCTCACAACGAACCAGAACAGGGTCCGCCGACAGGACAGGACGACGCACTTAAAGCATTGAGTGGATGTGGCACAGTCCCTCAAACGCTAATTCCCGAGATCTGACAATGAACAGAGTCCGCCAATAGGACATAAGTCTCACAACGAACCAGAACAGAGTCCGCCGACAGGACAGGACGACGCACTTAAAGCATTGAGTGGATGTGGCACAGTCCCTCAAACGCTTCTTCTTTCTTTCTTTCATTCTTGCATGCCGAACCCCTTTCCTCGTCTTAGATTTGAAATTTGAAATATTGCATGTCCACCCGCCATTCCTCGACTTCCTCCCGCCTAGGACACACATCTCTCTGCTTGCTTCAATATTGTGGGTGGGGGAGCATTATATTATACTAGTAAGAAATGGGATTAGGGCATACGACAATCCGCCCAAATTGGACAAGTGGCTCGTGAAACAGCTCAGTGATTGCGTCCTTCCCCAGGACCATGCCATGTTCGCCAAAACTATGGCAGAATTGTTGTCCAGAAGGGTCATTTGCATATGGAAGCCATCCAAGGCCCCCGCTCCTGCTGCTGGTTCCCCGCCGTGGAGCTCTGCTCATTTGAAAGAACGACCGGATCGATACGGATCTTCCGTTCACCAAATTCGAGAGCAATGCCAAGAATCTAGAAGACTAGCAGGCTGTGTCGTCGCGAAAGTTCTTTTACCGCGTGGAGAACACAATCACTCCATAAGCAGATAACCCAATTCTGTGTGTGAAGCTTGTGACGATCTATATCAGAAGGTATGGGAGACTCTTCATTTCTCAGGTGTTCAAAAGAGGCCTCGTCGATCGGTTGCAGATATTGTCTTCCGAATTTCCAATAAACTGATTTTCCTAGAAACCGATCTGTAAAACTCATCTTGAATACAACCAGAGATCACAAGTAAATTTGGAATTATTCTGTGCACCAGGAATCGAGTGTAGGAGGAATATATTTAAGAAAGTTATTAATCAACAGAGACGAACATAATTTCTCATCATCAAGCTCCTGAAAAAAAATTTCTCATCTTCAAGGAAGAGCACTTTTGGTATTTGTTTGGTGAGGAACTGCTGCTGGGGATAATTCAAAGGGAGTAGTCTACCTGGGCGGAGGAATTGTCCGGTTTCCGTCGCCGCCCGGAAAATTATCCGGCTCCGGCCGCCGGCAATCCTCCGCCCTCCGCCACGCTCCCCTGGCTCCGCCCCCTTTCCTCCGCTCCGCTCCGCCCCCACTCCCTGATTTACTCAATCACCCCTGGCTCCGCTCCGGGATTTCCTCAATCACCCCCTGGCCACCCGCTCTACTGCTCGAATCATTGCCGAATCATTGCTGGATTTCCAATCGCGATCTTCCTCCTCGACTAGGCCCCTCCCGCTCTGCTGCTCGCCACCGGCTCTGCTGCTCACCAACTAGGTTTGTTCCGCCTCCCCAATCAGAACCATGCTCTGTAACCATCCTCCGTTTTCAATAATATATGATGGTGTGTTTTTTCTTCTCTGAAAAAAAACAGAAGACAGCTTCATCTCTTCAGCCGAGGAAGCAGCTTACAATCCTCGTGGTTTCCTTTTAATCCTTCCGATCTTGCCGAATGTTCATTACCGGGTCCTTCGTGACACATCCGGTGGCGGATTCCTGTATTTCTCCATTGATAATTTTCCATCTGGTTCTTCGGCACGGTCGTCGAACCCTTGATTGGATCATGCTTTCTTTAATCCTCTTCTTCGCGCTTCCTGATGCTGGGCGGCGTTTTAGTGTCATTAGATACATCCCTAACGGCCAGGTGCCCTATAATTCATCAGAAAAAGTAATAGGTGCCCTAAAATCCTAATTTAATGTAATAGCCTCTCCGTTCACTTCCCATTCAACAAGCTAGTAAAGATATACTATCTATTTATCAAAATATAATCGAAGGAATAAAACAAAGTGAGTTAGATTTTGACACAGTCTAATTCCATGATAAATTTAAATATACAAAAGAAATCAAACTGCCAAAGGAGAAGAAAGATTTCTGCCAACATTAGCAACTTAAACTTACAGTGTAACTAGCACCATACAACATGTAAGGCCCCTCAATCGGTGGAGGTGGTGCTGGTGCTGAATCTGGATTATCTAGGTAATCTTTGTAAAGCCTGTAAAATGGAGGTGGAGGTGGGTATGTCGAAGCAGCCATGTTACCTGCAAACAAACGCCTAAGGCTATTTACCATCATATGAGAAAAAAATACTGCAAAATCATTCCTTGATGCCAGAGTCATAGGAATTCTCGCAAGAATTCCTTCCTGGATTAGTACAGGATCAACTATGCAAATTGCAATTCTAGTAACTTAAAGGCAAGCCACAGTCATATATACTCTGCCCTTTGCTAGTATTTAAAAAAAGTAATGAAATTACTCAAAGCTCGGAGAATTGTTAAATCGGGAACATATGCACAAGTATTGAAAATGTGTGATTGGTAATTATATGTATATGTATGATGAAGGTAAAAAAGAAGTATGGATCCCAGAATAATTCCAGGTTTGACAAGCAACTACCCAGTAACAAAAAGTCCACTGCTATTATTATTACATTTCAACTCAAGTAAAAATTAATATTTCTGGAAAAAATGAAGTGAATCCTTCAATGAAACTTAAATTAATGAATATAGAAATAATACAAAATTGAGCTTACAGAGATAAAAAAAAATTGATACGTTTTGGAATGCTTTGTGAAGCACTGGAGAAATGAACGAAATTCCTCATTATTTATCCATAATTGTAAAACTTTAAATTCACATAAAATGAAAATAGACATACAATTTTGGAAAATGAGCCATCGATTTTGGTTTTGGTACAGATTAGATCAGGCCCTTTCCTCACCTATCCCCCGTAGTTCTTATAACCTAACTCTGCAACCATGACTGTCTCCGAAATTCCAGTAATACAGTTAGTTTTTAGTAATACAGATCAATAAAAGCTGAACGCTGTTTTTGGTACATATCAGAACAGGCCCTTTCCTCAACTATCCCCCATTGTTCTTACAATCTAACTCTGCAACTGATTGTCTCTGCAATTCCAGTAATACAGTTAATAAAAGCTGAACATTGTTATAGTTTTTATACTTTGGAGTAAATGAGTAAGTAGACAATTGAACCTTTTGAACAGTTTTCAGTTTATATTTTCCTGGCTATTCACTGTTTCACCTTGATATATTTTGGGGAAATCTGAAGTTTTGGACCATCATAAAAGAACATATGAAATTAAATATTGAAAATAGGTTAGATATTTCAGATGTGAATCTGATCCTGCTCGTCCTTAAACAGAAAAGGAAATAAAGAGTCATTTTGGTAAAGTAAAAACCATCCCATCAAGTTACAGAGAGGGTAGCTTTTAGATTTTACTATATATTCAATGAATTTAATTGGAAAAGTGAGATCTCCAATGTCACATGTTTCTCAATGCTATTTGTTGAAGTGACTCTTCCTTTTGTATCACTCCCAGTTTTGGTCATACAGGAATTGTGCAGAGTATTTGAATGTAGAGATCAACGTAAATGACTCCAAGGGGTGGTGGAAATACATTTTTGAAATTTTACCTTCAATCAGATTCAATGGACCTTTAGCAAGTGTGTATGCTTAAGGTATGATAAAAGATGAGAATTTTGGAGTCACTAAATAAACCTCTGGTCTCTAAAAATTTGCTCTTCAGACTGGTGCTTTCAGGGTTATATTCCCCTTTAACTTGATTCCCAACGAAGCTTTCGCCATTTTAAACCGCATCTTGAAAAGCTGTGTAAGCATTATCTTGGTGTTAATACCTGGAGGATGTGCCCAAATTCATGTTTGTGGCTTGATTTGTGACTGTTTGTTCAATTTTTGTGTCTTGGCCTTTCTAGGATTCCTCTTTGAATCTCCATCAAAATGTAGCCTGTATAGGATTCCTCTTTGAATCTCCATCATAATGCCCTTCTTTTTAGACTCTAGGAATTTTCTTGAGTTTGTTGTAATTTGTTTAGCTCTTAACTCTTAATTTTTGTCATCTGTTTGCATTATGAAGATTAGCTGATACTTAGTATCGCTTCAATTTTTTATGAACTTGTAGCAGAGAAAGACCCTGTGAATTTAGTTGAACCTTTATATTTGTGGGTGATCTTGAAATGTCAGCCTTTTGGTGGTCTTTTGTGTTAAAATGTTTCTTGCCACAAATAGCATAACGCAAATAGTTGTTCATGAGACTAATGTAGCACCATGTTGTTCTGAATCAGGTTTATCATCCAAACATTAACTCCAATGGTAGCATCTGTTTGGATATCCTCAAGGAACAGTGGAGTCCCGCACTGACAATCTCTAAGGTCCTTTTGTCAATTTGCTCTCTTCTGACTGACCCAAATCCTGATGATCCTCTTGTTCCTGAAATTGCTCATATATAGAAGAGCCAAAGGTTTCGTTATGAGGAGACAGCAAGAGCATGGACTCAAAAGTATGCCATGAATTGATTCCACTCTTGTCATATGAAAGCCAAGGAAGAATTTGCAGTTCACGAAAACTTGGTTTTGCCTGTATCAAGTTTGAATCTTCCTCAAGTCAGGAAGACAGGAAAATTATTGTTGATGCTATAAGATTGAAACTTATGGTGATCAATCAATCTCATATGATATAAATGAATATGGTGTCTATCTGTACATTTATAAGTGGAATTTGGTGATTGATTCATAATTAACAATGGATTTTGGCTTGATTCAAGCAGTGAGGATTTCATTCATTTGTTAGTTTGTTGTAAGAATATTAGTATGGTTTCTATTGCTTTAAATAATGCTATGCAATTTCTTGAGCAAAGTCTTTTCTTAAGTGTGTTTTCCAGGTGCCATTAGATAAGCTTTATTGATGCAGCCCTCTTGTCGTTTTCCTCTATTTTGCACAAAGTAGTTTCATGGTTTAAGATTAACATCTGGCTATATGGTTGTATGTTTATAGCTCATACCTCTAATTTAACCGATCTGGTTTTGGAATTTCAGTGCCCTCTGGGATTAGGAATGTTGTAAGATATACGTGGATATAGTGCTGTAGATGATCCTCCTCTTGTCAATTAATGACCTGAACCACTCATTGTGCACTATGACATTTTTATCTAACTTCTTCAGAAAATGAGGAACTGATGAATCATAATGCAAAAACTTAATAGCATACATGGTAGACTACACATTATTTACATATATGTGATGCTTACAGTTTAAGGGAAAATAATGTTAAGCATGAATTTGGGCAGGAAAAGGGCGAATCCTAGTGGTCATGAAAATAAGAATTTTTTGGAGTGAAATTTGCCATAAAATATTTGAAAATAGATGTCTTTTTCTTTTTCGCTATTTTTCTTCTGGGATTGAAGATAACAAGTTGTGCAAAACTATGCTGTCTCAGTAATCCCTTCTGCAAATGGTTATTTTATCTCAATAATCCTTTTTGCCAGTGTATGTTGTCTCAGTAGTCCCCTCTGCAGATGGTGATGTTGTCTCAATAGTCTCTTCTGCAAATGCAATACAGAAAGCTTCCGAGTACTGGAGGCAGCATCTCATAATGCGTATTTCAATAGCAACAATCTTACCTTCTGCAAATGCAAAACAGAAAGCTTCCGAGAACTGGAGGCAGCATCTCATAATGCGTATTTCAATAGCAACAACCTTACCTTCTGCAATTGCAAGACAGAAAGCTTCCGAGTACTGGAGGCAGCATCTCATAATGCGTATTTCAATAGCAACAACCTTAAATTGGAGAAGAAAAATGTCACTCAGGAGAAATCTGCTACGGCATAAGGAACCTAAAGACATCCACTACGAGAAAGAGCTTCCCCAGGAAACAATTTATTCAGAGGCAGAACATGCATGTAGCTCCATGACTATGAACTAAGCTTGAAAAATTTGTGAGGTCTAGAGGAGGGACCAACATGCATTAGAGCCAGAACATGCATATAGCTCCACGACCGTGAACCTTGAAAATATTTAAAGGGGCTGAGGAGGGACCAACATGCATTAGCCCTTGAAAAAATTGCAAGAGCTAGAGAGGTTGGTCCTTGTTGAGGTCATCCATTAACTTCCTTGCCATAACCTGCTCTGGCCATAAAATAGGTCATCCATTAACTTCCTTGCCATAACCTGCTCCGGCCATAAAATAGTTGAAAACTCTGATATCAAACATTGAATCGGGTTTTAGACAAAAAGAAATTACTGATACCAGTCACTGCAAACTTAATCTTTTTGAGAGATTGGAGCCAGACTTCATGAGTAATTAACCTAAACATAAAATTGACTGAATTGGCACACTATCTATACAGAAATCTTGCTCCTTGTTAAATAGTCTATTCCTGCTATCAGTATGCCAAAATAAAATTTTCTGAGGTAAACCTAATCCCCGTTATCCATGGATAATAAGTAAGTTTCACTAGGAATAGGCATCAGACCTCATAACTGTAACGATATCATTCTGACAGATTGTGTTCTTAAAATAACCTTGCTCTCAAATTGCTTTAACTTGGCTATATCTTATAGTAGTACCCGCTTATGCACAGGCAGCAGCAAAAGTCAAATTTTGCAGTAACCTGCAATAGTGAATTTTCAGATAGAGTTTTTTATGAGAGAATTAGTAAATCCTGCAGGCATAATGGATCCACTGCCTGGTTCAGTGAATTTCTCCTTACCCCATCAGCTACAACAAAAAGACTGACAACAAGAGAATTTCATGGACTGGTCTTTATAAGCAATGCATATCCATCAATTATTGCCAGTGATAAGCTCCACAAGAAGGGCCATTAGCTTGTAGGTTATATGGTTAGTTTTTGTGTTGTTTACAGATATCTGGGGGGGCACACATTTGGGAGAGTGTTTGTTGTTGCAGCGACATTAAGAACTTAAACCTTAAACCATGTATGGAAAAAAGTATGATTGGGTATTTCCAATTGGAAGTATGGTGCATCTAAATCAATGATATGGATGTTTTTGTTGTTCCTGAAGGGCTGCCCTTAATATTGCATATCAACATATCTGATATGTCCAAGATCCCTAAAAAAAACATGCTAAAATAGAAATGGACTCTAGACAATCTAGGTAACCTTTAGCTTAGCTCTAATATGTCTTCCATATCAAAACTTCCAGTGGACATTATTACCTCGAAAAGGTAATTGGCTTGATGCAGAAAGCTTTATTCTCATGGAAGAATCAAGCTGCATACACTTCTGGTGTTAAGTGTGAATGGACTTCTTCAACAAGGCACACCAAATATTACCTCTTTGCCAACATCCAAAATGTAAAAAAAATGATGGTGAAACCATGAACCAACTCAAGGATTCGATAGCTGTAGCAGTTTCATATTTTGCACAGTGGTTCTGGGCACATTCTATTAAACCATTTCCAATGAGAATAGTAGTACCCGCTTATGCACATGCAGCAGCAAAAGTCAATGTTGCAGTAACCTGCAATACTGAATTTCAGATGGGTTTTTTATGAGAGAATTAGTAAATCCTGCAGGCATAATGGATCCACTGCCTGGTTCAGTAAATTTCTCCTTACCCCATCAGCTATAACAAAAAGACTGACAACAAGAGAATTTCGTAGACTGGGCTTTACAAGCAATGCATATCCATCAATTATTGCCAGTGATAAGCTCCACAAGAAGGGCCATTGGCTTGTAGGTTATATGGTTAATTTTTGTGTTGTTTACAGACATCTGGGGGGGCACACATTTGGGAGAGTGTTTGTTGTTGCAGCAACATTGAGAACTTAAACCTTAAACTATGTATAGACAAAAATATGATTGAGTATTTCTAATGCCGAACTCTTCTCCTCTCCACTCTGATTTATTGAAAAGTGGAATGCCCAGCTCTTCTCCTCTTCACTCCAATCTTATGAAAGCTTAGTTATTGCAGACTCCAATAGCCATATTAGATTAGTGAAAAGTGGAATGCCTAATTCTGCTCCTTTCCACTCTGCTCTTATGAAAGGTTAGCTGATGCAGATGCCTAATGGCTTTCACCAACCACGTCTTAACCTACTGTGCTAGCTCATTCACTTATTTATAATGTACTAAACTGCTCTTCATCATTAATGACATCCGCCATTCCAATAGTGGGAATGCTCAGATCAGTTATATGTTGTTTATACACATAATCTGAAAGTTGTTATGGGATTGGCATGAAATACAAACTAGCCCAATAGTGCTAATTGACAGCCTAACTGCACCATGGGAAGAAGAAATAATCTGTTAGGATAATCAATAATTGGGCCTTGTACTGAGAAGGGTTAGCCTACTGTTCTAGCATGACAATATCTAACATTAATTTCATAGAATCATAAGCTTCAAACTTCATAAAAGCATGTAAAACTTTTTTTCATACCCATAGTAATATTTTCTATATTTTTTTAAAAGAAAACCATGGTTGATAAAAACTAACAACCTAGAGATATATGCAACAGCAGTCACATATATCATAAACTCATCCAAGATGTATGCATATATCAATGAAGCCCTAGATGCCCATGATGCCTTTGAAGATGCCCTAATCCTAATAAATAAAGGAAACAAGTGCAGAAACACTCATCTTTGGATATTGCCAAAAAGATTAAAAATATGGAAGCCCTAAACATTGTCGAAAACATAATGATAAAATCCTAAAGTCTGCCACAGATAAAATAATGATTACAATTCATAAAATATAATTTTACTGATAGAATACTGATATTAGTTAAGGATGAAAATGACACCATCTTGTAGAGGACACTTTCCCCTTTCGAATGAGCTATTACTCGCTTTCTAACTCCTCTTAGATTGAGAGAAATTGAATTTATAAATTAGAAAAATTAGTATTGGTAAAATGAATTATGTAGGCTCATGTTCCTTGGCCAAGTGATGTGTCATTTCATTAAAGGTAAAAACTGGTATAAATATACGCTAGAACTGGTCATTCCTCCCATCAACCTCAGTGAAGAACATTGCAAGAAGACAGATAAGAGGGATACAAGCATGACATAAGCCGAGGAGATAAAAGAAAATACTTTTTTGGGAAAATACTATTATGCTCCTTTCAAACTAGGACTTGTTAGAAGCTTGGATATAGAATTGCAATAATATATGTGAGGCTCAAAACCTTGAGAGAAATCAGTTTTATAGGCCCGAATCTCAAGATCAAAATCCATGAGAAGCCTGGATTGGCAAGAGAAATAGAAGCTCTGATAAGCCACTGTGATACCCTCGGATAGTCCTAATCAAGCTTGGATTGTGGAATTGTAGAAATGTGACATATCTCACACAGTGGAAAGTATATAAGCTCAGATGTTAACCTCAATTCATGTGATCAGTTTCCTATTGAAGAGCTCAGATTTGTTGTGAAGACTAGAGACTCGTTGAAACTCAGACTAATCAGTTTCCTTTACATAAGCTGTTCCAAAAATTTGAATATCTAATTGAGTTCTATATCAAAATATGTCATCATCAGTTGACATGTTACAGATCACCATCCAAATAAGATCAGAAGTCTAAAATGTAACAAGACCTTGAGGAAACTAGATGCCCCTCAGTAAATTCATCTAAAACAAGAAAACTTTGAACCAAATGCAAAGCTTCCTTAGTGAATTGGCAAAACTGTTCAGTTCTTTAAATATAAGTAAAACTAATCATCTGATAATGACCAGAGGTATGTATTCCCAACTCTGAAAGGCTCAAACTGTGGACCTGGATGTGATTGTTCATCCTTTTGATAGCCATATCAGAGTCCCCAAAAACCTGTAGTTGCAGTATATTTTTCTTTGTAGCTCATTGTAATAGGAAAAATAATGTTCTAGTTTCAGCTTGATTTTTAATACCAATAACCATATATGCCTTACTAGTGAATTTCTGATCCTTAGCAGTAAATAACACAATACCCAGACTACAGAAGTGTTCTGGACCCTGGTAGGCCCCATCAAATAAGCTCCACGCATAATCCTTGTTCAAAATCATATGACTGGGTTTTGGTTGTATACTAGGCTTATAAGAAGAAAACAATGAAATCGCTTGTAATGAAACCTTGAAAGTGGGCACTTAGACATCCGCAAAAAACCTAGCATTCCTCACTGACCAGATTCCCCAAGTAATCAAGTATGGAAGTGGTATAATTTCCTTCAGCTCTCTTCTATTAAAGTGCTTTTGAAAGCAATCTTCTAGGATCAATTTATCCCACAAATGCTGAAGTGAGGTCTGATGTTCAACTTCTTTCCACACCTGTATTGATTAAGTGCATAGTAAAAATAAATGTAAGGAAGTTCCTTCATTACTTCTACCAAGGATGCGAAAGCTCGAAGTACCTTTCATGATAATATCTTTCAAGGAAAATCAAAGCCGATTTGTGGCCACTTTTTGTGCCACGTTCCTGCATGTTTCCCATTGTTTACAGGGCAGATTTGCATAAGATAGGGCACTGCAGTATAAGTATGTCGCTGTGGGTTATGTTCAGAAGTTCGAGTGTTCTTTTGAGGAGATATATCAGGATATGGGGCACTCCTTTGAAGCCCAAACACAGTATCTACAACAAGAAATTGGGCGTGCTTGTGATGAGAGTTATAACCAACAGTAGGGATAACTTAACAACAGAGGAAAGGTGCTGATTTTGCCCTCATTTGATGCTACTTTTGGGCCTGTCCACATTCATTTATGACAGCAGAGGAAGGCACAGTAGTTAAGATGGTTATTTCAATTATTTTTGGATCTGCAATCCTGCTGGTATAAATAGTTACAACCATTAACCTTAAACAAAAGCAAAAGCAATTAAAGAATAATAAATTTGATTTTTAAAATTACTTTTATTTGGATTTTTTATTTTTATAATTTGCACAGTAGCAAATCATAATCATTAAACTCTTTTATAGGAACTAATCATAATCTTATTTATAAAGAAAAATAAAAAATATATATTGACTAAGTAATATTATTTCCATGCATAGTATTTGTATTGAGGGAATTAGAATATAAAACTCTTCTGATAAGATAGTTCGATTTACTGTATGAGAAAGGCATGGGTAATTTGTTTTTGTGTATTTACATGGGTCTGGAATGTGCATGGCAATAATCTTGGATATTTGATGAGGAGCTCTACTGATCTGTGGGTGTTGTAGTTCTACACATTGTAAGGGGTGTTCTTTTGTGGCCTTGTGAGATTCTTGAATGTTAGTTTAATGGTCATATCATGTTTTTATTTTATTCTAGAAAATTGTTGGGCATTGGGGTCTGCCTGATAAATATAATTTGTCCGTTCGCTACCCTGTAAGCGAGAATGAGAATGCTTATACCTTCCCACTGCCACACAAATAGCGGCTTGGCCACATGTACATATTTACGCCGTAAGGCGTTCCCTCTGGAAACAACTCCCCTGGAAACAACTCCCCTCTCACATTACGTGTACATTTGTGGGCCTTTGATTTCTAATGTTAGACGATTAAAATAGTTTCAACCATGCGATTAGTTACAGGTTATAAGACTGGCAGCGGGTAGCGCTTGCAAAAAATACCAAAGGTTTGACAGACCACTAAAATGATGAAATGCTCCTACAATCAATTATCCCTCTACTATAGTTTGAAGTGTAGGCCATTGAATTTGTGGAATTGTTCCCAATGAGAGCTAGACACATTTTACATTTCTTTTTATAACTTGTGAAAAACATGTGTTGTTGAGGCCATTGTTATTGGGTCTTCACCAGTGTCAGGTATTATGGCTCTCGCTATGGTGATTGACACTGAAAGCAAGTGGAGAGTTGATAAGGTCCTTTCCTTCTGCTCTAATATATGTTTAGTATAGGATCATACCCAAACATACCCAAGTTAATGATTTTCCTTGCCTTGGTTGGAGTGATGCAAAAATGAAATAGAATGTAAAGTTGGTTGCATTGTCCTTATTAGCTTGCTTATTTATCATTTATGAGGGAACTAAGCAAAAGAAAGGTGTATATTAGAGAGAGAAAAAAACACTAGTCTAAGAAGGGGTAAGAAGCTGTCTTTTTGGTCATTGAGGGATATAAATGCTAGACGCAGAAACATAGAAACCCTTACAGTTATCCTTTAGCTAAATGGGTCTGAGTCTAGAAATCATTAGCACCGACAAAAGTTAAATTTTCCATTTGTCCTTGAAGAGAAAGTTCTTACTGCAGAAAATAGTAAAGAAGAGGTTTCCAAGGGCCTTGTATGTGTGTGCACTGCTAGAAGGCAAATAAAACTCTCCCCCATTTGTTGATCACTTGCTACTTTGTTATCTCCAAAATATTGTCTATTGGGGATGGGGAGACGAGAAATCTCTGGACCCCATTGGTTATGGGCCACATTCCATGTTAGAGAATTACCAGAAATGACTTCCTTAGCAGATTGGTTCAAAAGCGGAAATATGGTGAAGGGAGCATATTTCAAAGAATGAATCAGTGTTTTCATTAGCATGTATGAGGAACATAGATGGAATATAGTTGACACTTGGAAGGATCTTCCTTATTAGATTAAATTGTTATATTAATAATTTAAAGGGGCTACCATTGGAATGATAAGTACATTGATTGCAACAGATCTGCTTCACTGACATAAAAAGGAATATATCAAAATGGAGTTGAGCTGAACATCAAAAGTTCGGAAATATAACAGATTTCTAGCAAGAAATTCACTGCAATGGATTTCATTATATTCAATTTATTACAAAATGCTAGAATTGTTTCCTCAAGACCGTGGAAATTGCCACATTATTGAATAATACTTCCCTGGTGCTTCCAGACCATCATTTCATGTAATGATGCTTATACAAAAGGTAAATTAATCTATCACAACTTTTTCACTTACTATACAACTAGAAGTTGGAAAACCATGGACTAGATAAAATGCAAGACTTCAACCATGACCATCACTTCCATGATGTGTTTTACAACAAAACATATTTGTATAGCAGACCAATTTCCAACCAACCAACCATAATAGTTACCACCCCTCCCAACAAGCTTGAACTATAAAAATTGAGGTTCAATGCATGGACAATCCTGGTTGGAAGCAGAACTGTAGAACAACCTGAAAAAAAAGAGTATCGACGTTAAAATTTTCAAAATTAATCAAGATAGTTAACACTTTATCAAGAGCATAAAAGATAGTTAACACTTTATCACAAGCATAAAAGGACAAAACATCATTCAGTGAACATCAACAAATCATGAAGAGGGCATGTTTAAAATAACATAACAATCTACTACGCTATCATATACTATTCCATGGAGGCAAAATCAGCTTGATGAAGTCATGAAAATCCAATAAGATCTTTGACTAGAGGCAAGGAATCAAAAATCCAACAACAAAAAATGCAATGATAAGGTCCGAACCTCATTGGCCTTTGATCATCTAACCAAAACTTTATAAACATGTAAAATATAAAGATCTATAAATCTAATAAACATCGAACCATGAACGTAGGTATGAGAACATAGTAACTACATGTTTAAGTATAAAAATCAAACATGTTGCATGAACATAAATAAGTAAAGAGATTCTATTTGACAACGAGCAAATTTTTCAGTGACCATGAACAGATTATGAAAAAGGCATTTTCATAACAACATAACAATGGGAAAACATAAATATGCTTATCATATGATAAAGGGCCACCCAACGACACCATGATAACCTAACTTATCTATTCTTTATGCATACCTCATTGATTCCCACTAAAGTTCAAGTCCTTCCATAGATGATCAGTCATGGTAGAAGATGATGCTTCTCCACTTATTCTATAGTTACCTAGAAAAATGTCAAACGTTATTACAAAGAAATTTTATAAAGCATCAAGGTATATATGCACACACAATTAAAAAGTGTCAAATGTACCTGGCATGGCAGGTAAGGTTGGATGGTCTTGCATCTCTCTTTGGTCTTGGGTTATCGCCATGGTTGGGGATTGTTGCATCGCTGTAAAAATAAACATACCACATGTTAGAGAATAGTGATGATTAAATACTTAAATCTAAAACCATGACTATTCAACACATGAAACTAACCTGGAACCATAGACACGACATTATTTGGCCGATGACGTCCTCGCTTATTGAGGTATCGAAACTCAAATGGTTCATATTCTGATGGATCAACATTTAAATCAATTTCCAAACCACTGTTTTTTCTGCTGCTTCTTCTCTTCTTTGTGGGGCTAAGGAAACTCTTCTTTCTCTTCAAAGATGGATCAAGAGAACCCAATCCAGGTGTGAAGTCAAAATCAGTAACGTGCAAATTATTGGCTTCATCCAACATTTTTTTAAGCATACCAGTCAACTGGATTGTCTTTTCCAAAGTAGTAGGAGGGTTATTGAAAATGAGATGTGTATAGCTAAACAACTCCTCCCTTGCCAAATGAAGTGCCTCGGCATCTGCATCAACAACATCTGTGGCCATAAGAGTAGCATCGACATTTGCATCATGGTTTTGAGGCTCTATATTGATCTCAGGTGGGTCATTGCATATGTTATCCTCTGCAGGCTGATGAAGCAATGGATTTGAATTATCCGAGTGGAAATACAACCAATTAACCTTTATGGCATGCTTGCAAATGTTTCCACGGATAGACCATGGACATTCACACGTTATAAAATCCTTACGATACCAGGTGACAAGGTATTTTTTACCTCGATCTGTCTGACTTCTCACCCAATAAGCACGGGTTATGTTCTCATGAGGACAACAATCAGTGTCCATAATTTTTCTTGCTCGTTCCATTGATGATTCTAGCTGCTTTTCTCTCTTGTAGTTGTTTAGAAATCCTTCTTCTTTTAAGATTTCCTTGAACCGATAACAAGGTTCAACTGTTGTTAGTAACATATGCAGTAACCAATCCATCCTCCGGGCACATTTTTTCCTTCTATCAGATAGAAATGTTGTTTTTAGGTAACAATGGTATGACTCAACAGCATTATTGGTCTCTTGATTTGCATGAGGAAACTCCCGACAACCTTTAACCCACATACCTAATTGCAAATAGAACGATGTCAGTCTCACTATATCACCTTTATAAAAGAAAAAAATGCATATAATACAAAAAATAATGTTTACTTACGAATCTTATCTCCAGTGACCCAATTTTTGTTGAAATAGTCTAAGAACTTCTCTTCATCTGCAAACTTGATAAAAAATTGATTGATTGCATCTTCCACTTCATAATTGAGAGTGTGTTTCATGATGAAACCTAACTCACTAAACATCTCCTTGGCTTTTATGGAACTAGTGGCCAACCGATTGACATTTTTCAACCAAGCCCTCCGTACATGCCAAATGCATAAGATCACATCACAACCTGTGATCCTCCTGCCATATTCAATGCATTTTAGTGTGGTATTTTTAGAAAAAATGCAAGTTTGGTTAATTCATGACAATGTTAAAGTTACCTCAAGGCACTAATTTCAGCCAGTGCATCATCAACCATGAAAGCATTGACTTTCCAATCGGGACGGATTTGGAAACACTTGCGCATGAGCTGCTCCAGCCATATTGCAATATCATCTAATGTATTTCGTGATGCCACGACCCATGCAACAGGCACCCCGCTTTGTTGTTCATCAAATGCCACGAGTGTATACAACTGATACTGTCATTTTCAACATTACATAAATTCAAATACAAGTTATTAATCATTTTGAATGTATACAACTCAAATAAATATATTCCATAAGTCATTGGCATCTGAATTACCCCGTATTTATTGGTGTTAAATGTTGAATCCATGGCTATTAAGCTATTGTGCGATAGCTTGACCATTGTCTCCAACATCCACTTTGTTTGAATCCCTATTATAAAAGGGACCTCCACACCATTGGGCTTTTGGTAAAAGAAAAAATCTTCCCGATGCTTTTGATACCAAAGGTTTACACTCATTTCATCCTTTTTGTGAAGTTGATAATTTCCCTTCGCCAACCTATTATAGATGTTTACAATATCTTTCCTGCATAAGAAAAAATCTCTATCTCGCGCTGCCACATCGGTGTCAACATGTCTCTTAATGTGGGTTCTATACACTACATCAATAGGCACTCCCAAAAAGAAACAACTCTCTACATATGCAACAATGTCCCTTGAAAGCTTTGGCCTATGCAAGGCCCTGGTCTCACATGAAGTGTCACATTGACCATGACAAGCCCAACCTTCTCCATCTTCATGTTCATACATATTGAAAGTTAATATTGCTCTATCAGGAATTTCATGCATAACTTTCATAATAAAGTGACATTGGCAACCCCTCTTCTGCACAAATGAGGTCCTTCGTTTAGCTGAAAGATTTCCTCTTTTGTCCTCTGGGCCAAATGAACAATGATAACTACACCAAAAATTCAAATTGTTAGTACATACAAAGAAAGATAACCTTGGTTTCAAAAGATTTAAACAATACATATTTTAAATACTCACATATCATATTGCAATACAGAACATATTCCTCTCTCCTACGATGTAATAAGAATTGCATCACCTAATAAATGAATCCTCTCCCATTATTACGTGTGATCCTATCCACATTGTGTGCGTAAAAACAATATGGTATCAAAGCAATTGTAAGGAGAAGCTGAGAAAGTGGGTGGAGCTAAGGGCTTGTTGTGATTAAAGAAGGTATCAAGGGACTTCCAGTCACAAATCAAGCCACAAACATGAATTTGGGCACATCCTCCAGGTATTAACACCAAGATAATGCTTACACAGCTTTTCAAGATGCGGTTTAAAATGGCGAAAGCTTCGTTGGGAATCAAGTTAAAGGGGAATATAACCCTGAAAACACCAGTCTGAAGAGCAAATTTTCAGAGACCAGAGGTTTAGTTAGTGACTCCAAAATTCTCATCTTTTATCATACCTTAAGCATACACACTTGCTAAAGGTCCATTGAATCTGATTGAAGGTAAAATTTCAAAAATGTATTTCCACCACCCCTTGGAGTCATTTACGTTGATCTCTACATTCAAATACTCTGCACAATTCCTATATGACCAAAACTGGGAGTGATACAAAAGGAAGAGTCACTTCAACAAATAGCATTGAGAAACATGTGACATTGGAGATCTCACTTTTCCAATTAAATTCATTGAATATATAGTAAAATCTAAAAGCTACCCTCTCTGTAACTTGATGGGATGGTTTTTACTTTACCAAAATGACTCTTTATTTCCTTTTCTGTTTAAGGACGAGCAGGATCATATTCACATCTGAAATATCTAACCTATTTTCAATTTTTAATTTCATATGTTCTTTTATGATGGTCCAAAACTTCATATTTCCCCAAAATATATCAAGGTGAAACAGTGAATAGCCAGGGAAATATAAATTGAAAACTGTTCAAAAGGTTCAATTGTCTACTTACTCATTTACTCCAAAGTATAAAAACTATAACAATGTTCAGCTTTTATTAACTGTATTACTGGAATTGCAGAGACAATCAGTTGCAGAGTTAGATTGTAAGAACAATGGGGGATAGGTGAGGAAAGGGCCTGTTCTGATATGTACCAAAAACAGCGTTCAGCTTTTATTGATCTGTATTACTAAAAACTAACTGTATTACTGGAATTTCGGAGACAGTCATGGTTGCAGAGTTAGGTTATAAGAACTATGGGGGATAGGTGAGGAAAGGGCCCGATCTAATCTGTACCAAAACCAAAATCGATGGCTCATTTTCCAAAATTGTATGTCTATTTTCATTTTATGTGAATTTAAAGTTTTACAATTATGGATAAATAATGAGGAATTTCGTTCATTTCTCCAGTGCTTCACAAAGCATTCCAAAACGTATCAATTTTTTTGGATCTCTGTAAGCTAAATTTTGTATTATTTCTATATTCATTAATTTAAGTTTCATTGAAGGATTCACTTCATTTTTTCCAGAAATATTAATTTTTACTTGAGTTGAAATGTAATAATAATAGCAGTGGACTTTTTTTTACTGGTTAGTTGCTTGTCAAACCTAGAATTATTCTGGGATCCATACTTCTTTTTTACCTTCATCATACATATACATATAATTACCAATCACACATTTTCAATACTTGTGCATATGTTCCCGATTTAACAATTCTCCGAGCTTTGAGTAATTTCATTACTTTTTTTAAATACTAGCAAAGGGCAGAGTATATATGACTGTGGCTTGCCTTTAAGTTACTAGAATTGCAATTTGCATAGTTGATCCTGTACTAATCCAGGAAGGAATTCTTGCGAGAATTCCTATGACTCTGGCATCAAGGAATGATTTTGCAGTATTTTTTTCTCATATGATGGTAAATAGCCTTAGGCGTTTGTTTGCAGGTAACATGGCTGCTTCGACATACCCACCTCCACCTCCATTTTACAGGCTTTACAAAGATTACCTAGATAATCCAGATTCAGCACCAGCACCACCTCCACCGATTGAGGGGCCTTACATGTTGTATGGTGCTAGTTACATTGTAAGTTTAAGTTGCTAATGTTGGTAGAAATCTTTCTTCTCCTTTGGCAGTTTGATTTCTTTTGTATATTTAAATTTATCATGGAATTAGACTGTGTCAAAATCTAACTCACTTTGTTTTATTCCTTCTATTATATTTTGATAAATAGATAGTATATCTTTACTAGCTTGTTGAATGGGAAGTGAACGGAGAGGCTATTACATTAAATTAGGATTTTAGGGCACCTATTACTTTTTCTGATGAATTATAGGGCACCTGGCTGTTAGGGATGTATCTAATGACACTAAAACGCCGCCCCAGCATCAGGAAGCGCGAAGAAGAGGATTAAAGAAAGCATGATCCAATCAAGGGTTCGACGACCGTGCCGAAGAACCAGATGGAAAATTATCAATGGAGAAATATAGGAATCCACCACCGGATGTGTCACGAAGGACTCGGTAATGAACATTCAGCAAGATCGGAAGGATTAAAAGGAAACCACGAGGATTGTAAGCTGCTTCCTCGGCTGAAGAGATGAAGCTGTCTTCTGTTTTTTTTAGAGAAGAAGAAACACACCATCATATATTATTGAAAACGGAGGATGGTTACAGAGCATGGTTCTGATTGGGGAGGCGGAACAAACCTGGTTGGTGAGCAGCAGAGCCGGTGGCGAGCAGCAGAGCGGGAGGCGAGCAGCAGAGCGGGAGGGGCCTAGTCGAGGAGGAAGATTGCGATTGGAAATCCAGCAATGATTCGAGCAGTAGAGTAGGTGGCCAGGGGTGATTGAGTAAATCCCGGAGCGGAGCCAGGGGTGATTGAGTAAATCAGGGGGTGGGGGCTGAGCGGAGGAGGGGGCGGAGCCAGGAGAGCGTGGCTGAGGGCGGAGGGATTGCCGGCAGCCGGAGCCGGACAATTTTCCGGGCGGCGACGGAAACCGGGCAATTCCTCCGCCCAGGTAGACTACTCCAATTCAAAGTAGTTAATTATTGTGTTCATACTTGGAAGTTACGATTTTAGAATGCGGTGATATATTTGAGATTTTGTTGTACTATTCAAATATTCGGTATTTTAATTAATTGTTTGGAGATCTGCATTTCTTGTGCATGATAGGTGGATGGCACATGTGACTCCATACTTAGTGAATGTTTTGTGTTTTAAAGGTATTCAATCTTAATAATTTATCATGAGTGAATGTTTTGTGTTTTAAAAGTATTCCATCTTAATAATTTATTTTTCGTGAGCATGCTTGATTTTAAAGCTGGTATAAAAAATCATTATATCTTACTTTATCGAATTTATGTGCAATTTTTGGTATCAAATATTGTTTTTATGATTTTATATTTATATCATATTTTGTGAAATGAAATAAAATGATATTTTAATGTTTATTAAACTAAAAAATGTTTATGAGATTATTAGTTCCCTGTTTTCCATTTTTTGTAATTCAATTTTGATGATGAGTTGGTCTAACCTTTCAACAATCCATTAGCTAAAAAAACAATGCTCTCATAACTTTTTTTGATGTCTTTGAATGCATCACATTCTAAAATGAAATGTTTTTTTGATTCCACAGCTCTAGACGTGCAAAATGTACACCCCTGTTCTTCCCAAGCTTCTTTAAGTCTTTTCCACCGCCCCTGTTCTTCCCAAGCTTCTTTAAGCCTTTTCCACCGTCTTGTTTCACACGGAAGTTGATGTGAGAGTTGATGTGAGTTGGTCCTTAATTGAGCAATAAGAACCTTTGTCATCCACGAAATGCTAGCTCCAATGAACTCTTTTTATTGTAGATGACACGTAGGGTTGAATTCCTCAATGTAATATTTCTTCTTTCTACCCAACTCTTTTCCCCATACCTTTCTACGAAACTTCTCCATAACAAAATCCTTTAGCTCCTTGCTATTTGTGGGATAGACATTGAGGTAGATATTCCATTTTTGCATCCATGTGTAGTTTTGTTTAATCCACATTTTTTTTTCTTTCACACGTCTTCATTGAAGATAACATTAGGCCATCTACCTACTCTCATTTGCTCAATTCTTTTTAGATATCTTATTTGCTCAATTCTTTTTAGATATCTTATGAGCCACACCATAGCAATTGCTTCAATAGGAGTTGCCCCTGTTTCACTTAACATTATCTCATGAGGCACTTAACATTTTATTTTGAACTTGCTCATGATCAAAGTGTTTTGATTGGTATGTTTTTTATGTTGGTTTATTTATCTACACCTTATCTCATAAGATACTGAACTTTTGATTGGTATGTTTTCTATGTTGGTTTATTTATCTACACATTATCTCATAAGGTACTAAACTTTTGATTGGTATGTTTTCTATGTTGGTTTATTTATCTACATGGAAAACAATTAATGTGGGTACATGGAAAAGAACTAACATGGTTTAAAGATTATGTTTAAATGTTTCATTGTATTTGATTTTTATATTTTTTAATAATACTTGATTTTACTCCAAAGAAAGTTATGGGTTGCTTCTTATTGTAACTTTTGAACTCTTTTGTCTCTATCCTTTAACTAACAGAGGGTGAGGAAATGGAATTTGTGTGAGTGCAATTCCAAGAACATTATTGTTAAAAATATATGAATTAAATTATTAAATACAATATTATTTTGTTATTTTTTTTTTTGAGATTATAAGTTAAAATGGGAAAAAATTTTAAAATATTATAAATTAAAATGAAAAGAAATTTAAATATTATTACTAATTTAGATTTATCTTAATTCCATTCTAGATATTCCAAGATCTCTAATTTTTTTATCCAATTCATTAAATTAAAATTAATATAAACCTTTTAAAATTAGTAAATAAAATTAATATTAATTATACAAAGAAAATATAAATACTTAAAAAAATGATATGATAAAATTTTAATTTTAAAATACAATACTCCATAAATTAAAATGTAAAAAACATGAATACTTCACAAACAAAATTTTATATTAAATGAAGAAAAACATATTATTATTTTTTATGAATCTCATGTACAATAAAAATGAAATGAAGACAAATATTAAAAACATATTTCTTTTATGAATCTCATGTATGTATAGACATGAAGGTCTCTCAACTTGAATAGATGTCTTTTATATTCATATATAAAATTAAATTACAAGAAATTTTATATTGTATGATATAAGTTGTTTAAAAAAAATTATTGGCATCAAAGGAATGAATAGACTTATAGCCACAATGCTAGAGCATTGTGTGCTCAACATAGGATGTCTAAGTATAGAAGAAATTAAAGAAGCATTACAACTTTTTGGAAATTGCGGTATTGCAAAGAGAGTTGAAGATAATACAATTACTCCAAGGCATACGGCTAATCTTTTGATAGTAGTATTTACTGGTCTTGCATGGGAATGGACACATTGGCTACCACAAACCACCAAAGATGAATTTTATATTCTCTGACTACAGATAGTGACTTGCTTGAGGTTTCAACACTACAATTTTATGGTGCTAAGAAAGTTTGGTCAGATGTAGAGCATCTTCAATCTCTCTTCATGTCTTAGAGATTAGGAGATCTACCTCTTAAGCATAAATATTTTTGTTATATGCAGAAATTGCTCATAAGAGTGTTGGAATTTCTAAGTCTATCTGTTAGAAATTCTTCCTGTACTATCTGATTTATTTCTTCCTACTTGTTCATTTACTTAACAAGTTATTTACCATGTAAATATTGAAAATAAATACAAGTACAATATCAACACATATAGATCATCAACTGAAAGAAACAAGAACACAAGAGACACAATTATTTTTGGACTAATGTCCCTAGAAAAACCCAATGCAGGAAAATTGGTGCAACGATCAGAGGGTTTTATTATTAAGAAGTTTCAGAATACAATGTGGATGCCAGAAATGGTTCACCCAACAGAGAATGCCCTCGGCAGTAGTACCTCTCAGTTAGAGATAGATATCAACCCCAATCTACCCCCTGAAATCTACCAGCGTCAACCTCTAGGGTCTGCGTCAGCCTCTCTAGCCCAACGTCAGCCTATTTGGCCCAGCGTCAGCCTCTCAGGGCTCTGTGTCAGCCTCTACATTTCCCACGCTGGCCCTCCTCAAGCTCTACACAGCTCCTGACTGCCTCTGCGTGGCCTCTGACTGCCTCTGCATGGCCTCTAGCTCGCTTTGCGTCAACCCTCACCCAGCTTCTGCGCTGATGCTCCCGGTACTATCTCTGCCTCTCTGCTACTGTATTCACTGCCCCTTAGCTGCAACTCTGATCACTCCTTCGATTTCCTCAGCAAGCCCCACCCCAGAAAATCGAATTCTTGATCAACTCAATGTGTTCTCCAAGTGACCCTCAAGCCTCCTCTTATACTTTTCTTGTTGACAATTCAACGGCCGAGATTAAGTCCCCAATCAAGGAATAAGATTAGAGATGGCTTGATCCATGACTTTTGGACCCTTCTTACCCAGTTTTATATTAATACCCATTAATATTTTATTTTTCTTAAGTTTAGACTTAGGATTTCTATTAAAAATATTAATTATTTTAATATCTCCCAAACTGGTTAGAATCTGCCCAAACCATTTCTGGGCCTTGGAGATCTCATGTGCTTTGGCCTCTCCACCAATTTTTGTGGCTAGAGCACATCCGATGCTACCCCAAATCAACAAAGAGATGGTAAAGCCATTGATCTTGCTTATATCAAATATTATATTTGTAGTTTTCCAAGTGCCCTTCCAAATGCAGTATAGCAATATTTTAATGATAATGATATAATATTGCAAGGTATGGCTCTTGCAATGGCAGATTATCATATAAATGTGGTTATCCAAGAACATTGCCTAGAAAAAAGGGTATCAAAATATTTTAAAAGGTTTCATAGTATGTTTATTCCCTCTTTATGTAAAAATGTGGGAAAAATGTCAGAGTGGGGATAAGGTGCTTTTAATTGAGGACATTCGTGCATCAATTTTGCATCTTGCTACTGCAAAAGGTGCAAACATAAGAAGAAAAAATATAATTTGTGGTCGTTGCTACAACAACCTTCAAAATTTTGTCCTAAATCCAAATTTCGAAGCCTTCTTTGACCTTGAAAGCTATCATTTCTAGTAGCAAGAGACATTCCATGTATATCCTCTAAGTTTTCTAGTCCCTTTGTGAAGAAAACTTAAGTGTCGTCTTTTGCCATGGGAAGTGTCACACCTTGTGAAAGCAGAGTTTTGGTTGGTTGCAAGAGGCCACTTTGGTACCACTAGGTCCAACTTATCATATAGACATGTATGAGACTCATTCCCAAAGTTTTGTTCACTATTGCACCAGTGTAGTCACTGTCGTCGCAAAGTGTATCCTAAGTGTCGCACTTGGAGGAGGTTGTTGTTTTTCTATCACATTAAGGGAACCATGTTGATCTTGAAGTGATGAGTGTTCAATGTTGCGTCGTCGATTGTTCTAAGTGTGTGATCATGTTCAAGTCCTACCTTGGTTTCATCTCTTCTTCACTAATCCCGCACTTAATCAAATTTTGGAAGGTTTCATGCCCAACCAACTTAAGCCCACTTTGGCCTCTTGAACTACGCTTGCGCAATTTCAAGCCTCAAAATCACTGCCTCTAAGCATTGCACATTGCACAGTCATAGTGGCCAAGAACTACCTCTTGACTTCCAAAACTGTTTAATTTCGCCTCCCAAAATAGCCTATTGTTGAGCATTTCGTAGTCCCGTAATCAAGTTGTCTTCCTGAGCTCTTGAACTGCACAATTACGTAAACCTCCTAGCAGTATCTCTTCTAAACTTCACATTGTACAGTCTTAAGGCTCAA